>JBBPUA010000625.1:0-14292 GCA_038094355.1 Afroboletus lepidellus | reverse complement strand
TTCGCATCCCGCCTCGCACATGGCACGGCCCGACCTCACCAAGACAGCCTTTCCATCGACGACCTCGAACACGTCAAACGTCGTTTGAAAGACGAGCATCCTGCGCATATCAGGACTCGCTATCCCTCTCCCCGCGGCCGCCTCGAGGTATGCACATAGCTCGCGCCTCGCCCTTTCTGCATCGGCGTCCGCCAACCTGACCTCGACGATCAACACGACTATATCGTCCAGCAGGGAGCTTCCCCTGGGCTTCACGACCATGTAATCGGGGGTCTTGCACATGCCGTAGGGATACTTGAACGGCTAGCGCGCGGTCAGGATGCGAATCATACACGGTCAGCGTGCCACTCACCGACAGCGCCACCGGCGCCACGTCTCGCAACGCAGTCCACTCTGGCGTCGGGTTTTTACAGAGAAAGGGAAGGAAGAGGAGATGTTCTGCCTCCCTGGTGCCCTCGTCGTCGTCGGGACTGATGCCCATCGTCCCCGGGTTCATACTGCATCGAGGGTTGATCATGAACACCTGTACGGAGAAAAAGACGTGGAGGTAGGCGTTCAGTTCTGATCATCGCTGCGCAGTGTGGCGTGTAGCCTCTGAACAAGCCAGGGAGGGACGGGTTGGGTCGACGGCGGTCCAGCAGCCATGGACGTTGATGACAACGCGACTCCTATGAGACTTTGAAGCTATATCGGGCCGCTCACAGACGTCGTAACCTTAGTATCCCATTCTGAGGGAAATCGTCGGCAAGCACGGGTCACATTCATCGTCCGGTGAAGTCCTTCCTCGCCGAAAGCTAGTGAAATGAAAAACAAGGCAAAAGCAAGTGTGGATGACATTCTTGAGATAGAATGCATGACGTGTGCATCGTCCGAGTCCTGCCCAAGTTGCCGTCGGGATGCCAGACATAGCAGAGGAGGCGAACACAGACTGTGAGATTGGGCCAGCTGGCGATCCCTCGTTGAATACGAGACGCATACTAATGAAGGTATGCATCGCTCGGTCGCAAGGCAAGACAGTAGCTTCCAGGGATGTACCCACGAAAAAAAGGTCCACTGCGGGGCTGGAAGGCCTCGCCGCCAATTTACAGCGGATAATTGAGCTAAGTGGACAGTTTGTGGTCCACCTATAAGAGGCTACCACGGGTCAGACTTCCCCATGGACGTGCCGTCTCACCGGACACAGCTCGTCCTCACCGCGGCGTCGGCCTGCCTGCTCACCTCTGCGCTCTTCACCGCGTACAATGCATACCGCCACAGCGAACGGCGCAGAGACCTCCGCCAAGACGTCCTCCGGTCCATCGCCGAGGCGGAACGACCCCCCTCACCCAGCCCGGCGACGGTCGTCCAAGGCTCGCCAGAAGCGATGTACGTCCTTCCCCACCGCATTGGCGGGTACGACGACGACCTCGTCAAGGAGCAACTCGCGCGCAACTACGCCTTTTTCGGCGACGAGGGCATGGCGCGCGTCCGCGCGGGCTCTGTCGTCGTCGTCGGATGCGGGGGCGTCGGGAGTTGGGCTGCGGTCATGCTGGTCCGATCGTGCGTGGTGATGTGTCTCTCTGGTCTGGGCTGACTCGTTGGTAGGGGCGTCTCAAAGATACGCCTCGTCGACTTTGACTACGTGACGCTGTCGTCGCTCAACCGGCACGCGACCGCCACCCTCTCAGACGTGGGGACTCCCAAGGTGGGTTGTATCGAGCGGACGTTGAGGCAGATTTCCCGGTGGGTGGAGGTGGACTCTCGGGTGGAGATCTGGAGAAAGGAGGACGGGGGGAAGCTATTGGAAGGTGCGGATTGGGTTATAGGTGAGCCATGGCGTCTCGTCGAACGCGACACATGATCTCAATCTACGTCCAGATGCCATCGACAATATAACGACCAAAGTGGACCTCTTGAAGTACTGTCACGACCACAACATCAAAGTGCGTTTCCAAGAGTACACGGCGGTGGCCGAGTCCGGTTTACGGTTTCCAGGTGTTTTCATCCATGGGCGCTGGCGCCAAGTGCGACCCCACTCGGATACAGATCAGTGACATATCTTATACTATTTACGATCCCCTTGCGCGCTCCGTGAGACGGAGACTTCGTCTCGAGGGTGTCTCATCAGGTATACCTGTGGTATACTCCACCGAAGTCCCGGGAGACGTCAAGTTGTTACCATTGCCCGAGGAAGAGTTTCAAAAGGGCGACGTCAAAGAATTGGGTGTGTTTGACGATTTCAGGGTTCGAATATTACCTGTGCTGGGTACATCCGCTTCACAGTGCTCCGTGTCCTTGCTCACTGCGCTCGCAGGACCCTTACCAGCCCTGTTTGGATTGTATATAGCCACCTATGTCATCTGCGAGCTGGCGAACAAGCCCATTTCGAACCCTCTGCCCATTAAGAATCGCAAAAAACAATACGAGCGCCTCCTTAGAGACTTGCTCCACCGTGAATCAAAATTTGTCGGTGAACAGATCAAGTACGTGGAATCATTCATCATCTGCACGGCACTTACATCTCTCGGACTCTAGTAAACTACCCATTGACGAGGATGACGTCGCACTTATCTTCGAGGATCTGCATCTCGGGCGTTCTGTCGTGCCGCCGCACAACGTTCCTGCTCGACCCCAGCTGCTTCGGTGGGACCCCTTGAAGCCGTTGATGCCAGAGAACTGTGTTGTGTTCGAGTTTGCAGAAGCTGAAAAACACCAGAGAGAATGTCTTGGTGTCGGCGCTGGAGAGCGTCGACGCCCGGCAGAGGTGTGGGGTGAGGAAGTACAGCGCATCGTCGACAAGAATGCGGCCGAGGTCGAAAAATATCGATC
Source organism: Afroboletus lepidellus (assembly GCA_038094355.1). Taxonomy (NCBI): domain Eukaryota; kingdom Fungi; phylum Basidiomycota; class Agaricomycetes; order Boletales; family Boletaceae; genus Afroboletus; species Afroboletus lepidellus. Next base: position 11,484 of record JBBPUA010000625.1, on the reverse strand, counting down.
CTGGGTCGGGCTGTAGCATAGTAGAATAACTACGATTTGCTAGTGGAATGCTACCACGTGGGAAGACGCGCCCTGGCTCCTACCGCAGTTGCACGACAAATCGCTTTCCGACATGGCATACGTCGCCGTTGACGCGGACGATGTGAGTAACGCGTGCAAGTGTCGACCAGCATGATCATCTTGCTTGCAGCATCTAGAGGAGGGTCCAGAGGGCCTCGAATTCAAATGTGGGTGGTAAAGCGGTCATGCATATTGATCCTCACCATCCGTGTCTGCAGCATTTCTTGGAACAACCAATACTAGAACACAGTCTGCGTCTCCAAACCTCGACCGCGGTGGGTTTACCCTTGGAGTCTTTGATGGATCTGCTTGACGTATGCATAGGCTATCTTACCGACCGAGGGGCTTCACCCGCCGGATTTTGGACGATCGAATACTACCAACCCTATTTCGAGGTCGACACTTCGACGGTTCTGAAGCGCTGTTACACGACGTTGCTCCCCTTTTCGCCCTCTTACCTGACCAACCTCTCCTCCGGGTGTGACCTATATGGCCCTTTCTGGGTCTCCACGACGCTCATTCTCGCGCTTTTTCTTTCCTCCTCGCTCGCCGCCAGCATCTCCAAGTATCTGTCCGCACCCAACACTCAATATGATTACAATTTCGGCTTGCTGGGCCTCGCTGCGACGATCGTCTATACATACAGCTTCGGCGTGCCCCTAGCACTCTGGCTTTCCCTGCGCTATTTGGGTGTCGGCGAATGGGGCATCGTGGATGCTCTCGGGGTATGGGGCTATGCGCTATTCGTGTGGATCCCCGTCTCCGTTCGTCGTCTTGTTTGTGTGGTGTACGCGTGCTGACTCTGCGACAGATGCTCTGCGTCATTCCAGAGTCCATCACGCGCTGGGTCCTCGTCGGCGTGGGCTTTGGTCTGTCGGGGTATTATCTCGCTGCGAACGTGTACCCCATTCTCTCCAGCGTACGTCGGTTTTCCTAGCGTGTGGCCGAGGCTGACTCGGTCAAAGGCGGATGCCAAGGCGACACGGCTGCTCATCGTGGTCGTCGCTGGGTTGCATGCGGGCCTCGCGGTCACGTTCAAGGTGTTGTTCTTTAGCTATTATGTCGTGCGTGACCTGAGCGGCGGGAGCGATCCGTTGCGGTAGTGTACATGTGTAATGACGCGTTTCATCACCTGAGCCGGGCGTAACCCTTGCCAACGACCATGGACACGCCCTCGACGCTGGTAGAAACGAAACGTCGGGCCCGTTCGACGTCAGCCCCGCCAACCCCGTCCTTGGACGATGCCCAGTCCAACATCGTCCTCCGCCGCCAACGCACGCGCTCGTCCGGCCAGCCCAAGCTCAACGCGTCCGCGCCGTCGCGTTTCCTCTACCTCAGCGACGACTTTGAGTTTGCCGGGTGGGGCTCCCTATTCCGCATCGCGCTCTCGCGAGAAGACCTCGAGCGAGGCCGAGCCGCACTCGTCGCGCTGCGGGAACAACGCGCGCTGGGCCAGTTCGCGGCGAGCGCGCTCGCGGCCAACGACATCCTCGGGGGCGTGTTTTACACGATTCCAAACGTGTTTGCCATCTCGGGCGCGTAGTGCGTGTTTTGTCTCTGTGATGTGCGCGGCGGCTGACGTGGACGTGGAGCTCGCCGGTGTCGATGCTCGTCGCGACGTGCACGCTGTTTCTTTGGCGGCCCATCATGGAGGAGTTGGGTTCCGCGCTGCCGATTAGTGGCGCGCCATACACGTATCTGTGAGTGCCCCCGTCGATTTGCGAGGACTGTGGTTCAAAATCCCAGGTTGAACGGGTCCTCCAAGGCCGTCGCGCTCGTCGGCGCGGCGCTCCTCCTCCTCGACTTTGCCGCGACAGCGGTGGTGTCCGCAGCCACCGCGAGCTCCTACCTCGCGGGCGAAGTCGCCCTCCCGTTCCCGCTCTACGTCGGCGCCTTGCTCGTGTTCGTGCTCTTCACCGCCGTCAGTCTCTTTGGCCTGCGAGAGAGCGCACGCATCGCGAGCGGGGTGCTCGCCTTGCACGTGGGTGGTCGTCGCGTGTTGTCAACGTCGAACTGATCCGGGCCACAGCTTCTCACAGTGCTCGTCCTGGCCATCGCGTCCGTGGTCGCGTGGGCGTCTGTGGGGTCGTTTCAGCTTCGGGAGAACTGGGTCGCTGGTCGAGCGGGCTCGTCCGCGTCCGTCGCCAAGCAGGTGTTCAATGGGGTGTGTATCGGCATGCTGGGCATGACCGGGTTCGAATGTACGTGCCTGCTCCTATGGGGGATTTGCGCTAAATGGCTTTGCAGGTGCCCCGGCGTATGCGGCCAAGATGCGACCGGGTACGTACCCAAAGGTCCTGCGCAACCTCCACATCTCGGCCATGGTCTTGAATCCTATGATGATGCTGTTCGTGCTGGCGTTGGTGCCGTCGCACGTGCAGGCGCAAGCCAACGTGCTGAGTCTCCTGGCACAAAACGTGTGATCGATGTTCGTTTCGTGCGTAGGCGGGTGCTGACACGCTTCGCAGGTGGCTGGACGCTGGCTACGGATCTGGGTGGCCACAGACGCGGTGATCGTGCTGTGTGCAGGAGTTCTCACAGGCGAGTCGAAATCCGTATTTTAAGTAACCCTAACGCCTCATCGGGCAGGTATCGCAAGCGCAAGTGAACTCTTGGCCGAGTTGGCCCACGACCATGTGCTACCTCGCGCGTTCCTTGCTCCCTTGCCGTACACGAATGCGCTCTATGTTTCGATTCTGTCGTTTGTTGGCTTTAGCGGCGCGATTTACGCTAGCACCGGAGCCAATTTGACTCTTGTGTCCAAGATGTAGGTGGTGTATGCAGTTTCACGCGCGGTTGATCATGAGCTGCAGGTTTTCGGCCGTGTGGCTTGCCGTGATGACGCTCTTCCCGCTGTCGCTCATACTATTGCGCTTTTCACGGCCCCGTCTGCCCCGCGTCAAGCGATCCTCGTGGTTTTGCGTGGTCGGCGCCGTTGCCGTGGCGGCCGCCGTCTTTGGGGGCAACATTGCCATCGATGCAACTATTGCTGGGTGCGTCTCGTTTTCTTGCGACGCGCTCTCCGTTGACGCGTCGCTAGTTGGTTTGCACTCTACTTTTTCGTGTTGCTCCTCTTCTTTTCGATCACGGACAACAAGGTGGCTATTTTGCGCTGGGCGTACTGGGTCTATGACCAGGTGCCATTGCTGCACCGACTGAAGCCAACGCGGAACTGGGGAAGTGGCTTGATTCATGCCATGCAACGGCTCAAACGACAAGAAGTATGCCTGTTGGTGAAGACGGACGAGGTGCGTCGCATGGACGCGGCGGTCGAGGAGTGCGCTGACGGGCGGGCAGATCAATCAACTGTTTGACATGATCTTGTACGTCAAGCACAACGAGGAGACGTCGTGCTTGAAGATGGTCCACTTTCACGAGGGAACGGTACCGTCGGAGATGGAGGCCAACGCCAAGAGTACGTCGATGGTCTTGGGTGGAGGCTTGTGCTCACGTTTCGACAGTCTTGGACGAGGCGTTTCCGGAAATCACGATTGATTTGGTGCGATCGTCTCTCGTCGAGGAGGGGGTGTGACTCATGATGTCTATAGATGCTCGTCGAAGGAGAGTTTAGTCCACAGACGGTGGCAGCGTTGGCGCATCGTCTCGAGATTTCGACGTCGCTGATGTTCATGTGCTGTCCTGGGTCCGACTTTCCGTATCCGGTGGCAGATTTCGGGACGAGGGTCATTACCTTGTAGGTGGATGTATGTTACGATCTAGATTCAAGTAGAGTATATAATGTACACGTTGCTGATCTAACCCCAGACTGCTCTCACGCATCATTCACCATGGCGGCCAAGTTGCACCCGCAAGCTCAGAGACTGCGCACAATCATCGTCGCGGTACCCATCATGGGTGCGACTGCATGTGCGTTGGCGGATGTACTTTGACGACAGCACTCTAACAACTTGGCAGACGTCCTGTACGAACGGCTCGTACACGGAAAACCGCAGAGGACCTTGCCCCCACGACAGAGTGCCGAGTCTAGAGTTGACGCGTCGGGTCAGAGCACGGAGAAAACCGGGTCATGAGCAGACCATGTTCTATTACGAAAAGTGTCTAGGGATGGAGTCTACTTTGCTTGCTCCGGCTGTGATATGATGCGGGTTCCTGGCACGCGTGCGGGGTTGAAGGAGCGGTCGCAGTCGGCGTAGGAGGCGCCCATGCCGAAGCCGGTGGAGAGGGCGATGGGCCAGGTGCGTCCTGGAGTGGGGTGAGCGGGGGCGCGAGACGGGTGGTTGGACGCACTTCGGAAGAGAATGACCGAGGCGACGACGCCGACGCCAAAGCCTACGCCGCTGGGCTGTGTGAGCACGAGAACGGGGACAGACGGAACGACGCACGTTTTGACGAGGAGGTCCGCGACTGGGGTGGGTGTGAGCGGGTGTGGCACAAGACAAGGGGGACATACGACAGCGGTCATACTGGCACAGGGTCAGCGGGGGACACGACGGACAGCGCAGGACACACCTTTTGGGCGACGACGTGCTCGCTCGAGGAAGACATGGCAGAACAAACACACCCAAACAACCGCCTCCTCCACCATGCAGTCGCCCATGATCGCCATCCCAAAGAAGTCCGCAGACGAGGTCGACTGGTCGTCCCCCATCCGCAACCTCATCGCAAAGTCCTACGGCGAGAACCCAGACACGTATGTCCAAGAGTGCCAGGCGCTGCAGCGATGCAGGCAGGACGCCGTCAAAGGCGCAGGCAGCGACCTCACCGGCCGCGATCTCCTCTACAAGTACTTTGGCCAGCTCGAGCTCCTCGAGCTCCGCTTCTCCGAGATTCGCGTCAACTTTTCCTGGCACGACGCCTTCACCAACAAGGTCACCATGCAGACCTCGATCGCCTACGAAAAGGCCTCCATCCTCTTCCAGATCGCGGCCACCCACTCCGCCATCGCCGCAGCCCAGAACAGGTCCGACCCAGAGGGTCTCAAGCTCGCCTTTCACTACTTTCGCAGCTGCGCCGGCATGCTTACGTACATTAATGAGAACTTTCTGCACGCGCCATCGACCGATCTCAGTCGCGAGGTGATCAAGTTTCTCGTCGGCGTCATCCTCGCACAGGCCACCGAGGTCTTTCTCGAGAAATGCATCGACGAGAAAAAGGCCAACGCGCTCGTCGCAAAGATTGCGTCCCAGGCCGCGTCCATGTACACGTCTCTCTCCGAAGAGGTCAAGGACTTCATGGGCAAGGGCATCTTTGACCGGAATTGGGTGACGCTCATACAGGTAGGACATCCGCCTGACGTTTGGTCGTCGATCTCACCCGGTCCAGATCAAGTCCAAGTACTTTGGGTCGCTCGCCCAGTTCTACCGCGCCCAGGTCGACGGTAAAGCAGGCAACCACGGCGATTCGCTCGTGCGCTTGACGCTCGCAGAAACGCTCGCCAAGGAGAGCAACCGTTCCGCTCAGTCGTTTTCGGCTCTCTGGTCTCACGTGTCGCCTACACTGCCCCCCGACGCAGGGTCGTCGCTGCTCGAGCGTACGAAATCACACCTTCAAGTCTGTACCGACCGCAAGAACGAAGCCCAACGCGACAACGATCTCATCTACAACGCCGTCCTTTCTTCTCCCGACGCCCTCCCTGCCATCGACAAGGCGTCCGTCGCCACCCCCATCACCATCCAGGAAGTCTACGGTGCACCCGAGGTGCAACGCGTCATCGGTCCAGACATTTTCATCAAGCTCATCCCCCTGAGCGTACACGAGAGCGCGAGCGTCTACTCCGAGGAAAAGGCCAAGCTCGTTCGGAAAGAGGTGGAGAACGCAGAGAGCGCAGAGGTCGAGGTACGGAGCGCGCTGGAGGCCATGGGGGTGCAGGAAGGTCTCGGGCGGTTCAAAGTCATGGCGGAGGGGAGCATCGGCGGCGAGGACGAGATCCCGCTCGAGGTGCGGCGCTGGAGGGAAGACATTGGTGTCATGGAAGACCGGGAGGGCGTCCATGCGCTCATGCGCGAGCTGTCTCGCCTCAAGGACGGCGTCAAGTCCGAGCTCGAGTCCATCTCGCGCGAGTTGGAGGTCGAGTCGCGCGAGTGCGAATCGATGCGGGTCAAGTATGATCACCTGTGGACGCAGGAGCCGTCTGCGTCGCTCAACAAGTCGTTGAGACAAGATCTCAAGTCTCACACGAGCGCCCTCGAGGCGGCTGCCAGCTCGGACCAACAGGTCGTTGCGATTTGGGACACCGTCAAGGGGGACATTTCGCTGATGTCGTCGTCTGACCTGGAAGAGCTCTTCCGCGCGAGCGCACAGCGCGGGGGTACAGAGAGCCTCCTAGATCTCGAAATCACCTCGGAAGCCCGCGACGAACAAGAGCGGGCGCAGATCGGGCAATACACAACTGAGATCGAGGAGCGTCTGGGAAGGATAAAAAAGATTGCGTACGAGCGAAACGAAGTCCTCAGGGATCTCAAGGAAAAGGTGGGCTTTTACGTTGGGGGCTCGCGTTGTTTGCTGCTGACGTTTGGTCAGATCCAAGCAGACGACGTGTCCCATCTGCTTTTGCTCAACCGCCGTAATACCAATGTCGAGCCCACGTTGTTCGCCAACGAACTCGAAAAATTTAAACCGTATCAACAACGACTCACGGCGACCGTGCACCATCAACAGGTTGCTTTGCAAGAAATTCAGACCATGTGGAAGACCCTCAAGGACACCGCCGGACGCGGACCCGGCGCGAAGAAGTGGGAAGAACGGGAAAAACGAAAGAAGGACGTCATTCGACGAATCTCACGCGCGCGCGACGGCTACATGGAAGTTCGGGACGGGCTGACGTGAGTTTACCCTTGGTCTATTTGTCTGCATAAACAGACGGCTTGCACAGGAAAGGACTGCAATTCTACAGCCAGCTCACTGAATTGAGTGCGTCTCTCTCTCGCAATGTCAAGACGTTCGTTTCGGAGCGACGTTCCGAGCGCGAGAAGCTCGCAGGGCAGGCAGAGGTCCAACAGCGATTGACCGCTGCAAAACCGCCTCCCTCGGTCGAAGCCAAGCCTCCCCTGCCGCCGCCACTCCGTTCGCCGCCTTCCATTGAAGCATCGTTTGCGTCGATGAATTTGCAGGGCGGGATGGGTCGACCGTCCCCGCCGGTAAAGCCTCCCTATACATCCTACGCGAATCCTCTCCCTCCCCCCCCTCCTCAGCGCCCGGTCCCGTTCTCCCTCCCACCGACGCCGCAGCCCCACTCCCCATACGCGATGCCAAAGCCACCTCCGCCTCCAGATCCATACGCTAGCCTCGGGATGTTTGGCACGTCGCAGCCCTTTACCTCGCCGTCGCCACTCCTATCGGCACCGCCTCAGCGGCAGTCGTCGTTCCCGCCACCACCACCGCCGTTGCCGCAGTCGCAGCCTTCTGGGCTGTATAGACCGCCGGGCGTCCCGGTGTCGATGCACTCGTCGCAGCCTCCAGCGCAGCGCCCGCCGGTGCAGCACCCGGGTACGCATGGATACGGGTCTCAGTATTATCAGGGGTATGGACGGTGAGGACTTGGGGGTTTCGGGGTGGATTGTTTTTCGGGTTATTGTGATGCGTCGACGTCATGTAGGGGAACGACTTGCCGTGTCTGAATCCTAATAGAAAACTGGGTATGATTCGCCGAAGCGAGCGACGATCAACGCTTGTACTTGTGCAGTCGAGCCGTCCAAAGACGAAAAACAAAATACAGGTCGTACGTGTGTATATTAGAGCGTGAGTATGTTAGAGGCAACTCATCAGTAATTAAGGAAACATGGTCTTGTACACATTTGGTATCAGTCTCGTTGGTCGAACGCACTCTTGAGTAAATAGGATAGAAGTGTACAGATTCCGACTACAGATCATTGAAATCATTCACAATCCATTTTCCAGCACCCGCGGCCGCACCGCGTTCGCTCTTTCAGACCCTTTCCAGTCTCGGCAGCCCGTCGTGCATCAGCGGCATCATCCTTCCAGTCCGATTCCCGGATCCAGAACTCCACAGGGAACACAGTAAAGTTGAACACGAACAACGTCAATCCGTTGGGATTGCGCACGCGCGACTCCCAACCATTGGGGAGTCGCTCCTCGAGCAACACCGTCCGCAAATCCTCCACCCGTCCACCAAAGATGGTTAGCATCGTCGACGAGCTAAACCGAAACGAGCGTGTGCGCCACGCAAACGTTAATCCTCGCTAACCTGCAGAAATAGGGAAAGAAGACGCACTTGGAGCTCCCAAACAGCTTGTGGAAGAAACTCTGACTGTATTCCTTGTTGGTTGCCTTGGCCATGGCGCGGCGTTTGCCTAGGATGCGAGACATGTCGCCCTTGGTGAGAAGCGAAGCCCCGTCGGCGTCTTTGCTCGTGGCAAACGACAATAGCTCATGGATGAAAGGCTCGTGCTTGATGCTTTGCGTGGGCTGCAGCGCCGTGTCCAGTCCTACAACATGACGTCGCAGGTCGGCGTCGCTCGGACAGCCGGACGATACACGCACGGGTGAGCGAAGCATCATGTTCGATGCCATTGTGCAGATCAAGTTCCTCGAGGTCAAACGTATCCTGGTGGTAGTTGCGTTTCAACATGCGTGCCGCGATATGTGGGACGAAGGAGCAGAATGAGGAGCCAAAGTTGTACGTCGTACGGATCTCGCTCGTGAGATCGGTGAATCGGATACCTCGGCCGCTGTGAGCAATGATGCCTGACGACACGGACCGTACACGTAGGTCGGTGAACAGGAGGACGGCGTCGGACGGGTAGACGTACCGTGGTTGGCCATGGCGTTGATCGCAGGGCAGGAGCATCGGCTATCGCCTTCCCCAGGAGCCTTGAATTCGGGCCAGTGCCCTCCATAGCCTGGGTGGCCTTTGGGCGTCACCTCTCCGACAGATCGATTGAACTGTACCAGGTTGCCGAGCGTCAGAAAGATATCCCAAGTGAAGATGCCTGCATTATAAAAGGTCCAGGAGATGCTGTCGAAGATGCCCATGAAAGACGAGGTAGAGGAGGCGCTGGTGCGCCTCGAGGCTGCACTCCATAACTACATGGCGTTGTCCGTGGCAGACTTCTTCCGTGAAATGAACAACCAGCGTGAGTGTGCAGGCCCACGAGGCCATTACATAGAGCGCTTACAATGTTCGGAGTTCGAATCTCAGTGTAATGTTGTTGGTCCCAACTCTCGAAGTCGATGCGGGTGTATCTTCATCGTCGCCCTGTACGATAACTGAACGTGCGGGTATGAAACGAATGCGTCCTTATACCGGCACTCTGATGCTGCCATGTCATCCTGCTGGATCATTTACTCTGGCCGTAACCGCGCTTCTGGGGGCAGCAAGAATACAAACTCGTGGGCAACGGCACATCCTTCATCGTCAGAGGGCATTCGTCCCGGAGATAGCACCCTTGATCGTTTCGGAGTGACGTTCCGCTACTCCCTGTACGCAATGCTGAACGTCTCCAGATCTGTATGCTAGCCTCGGGATGTTCGGCTCGTCGCTGCTGCTCCGACCAGCGGCGCCACCCGCCCCGTCCGTCCCTTAACAGCCATCAACCTCTAGACACGAGGTCTAAGAGGGTCAGACTTGCCGTGGTCTGGATGCCTCGGCTGCATAGTAGGTAATGAATGATTCGCCGAAGCGGACGACAGTCAACGCTCTTGTGCAGTCAAGCCATCCACAGAATCAGGTTGGAAAGGAGGAAAAATAAAATACCTAGATGTTTCCGGGCCATATTATTGGCATGTCTCCCCTTCTGCAGCAACTTCCTCAGCCCTCCACCCTTGTCTGCCAACCTTGTCCGTTCACTTTCTACCTAGGCTCTAAGTTCTCCATTTTTCGAGTAAGCTATTCACAATATACACAGCGTTATGAAAGCCATGTCAGAAAAAAAATCATCGCGGTCATCCCGCACACGCATACGGTTGCTTGTTTATCAGTCTAGCAGAAACGTAGACTTACACTGTCGGAACGTAGCTCGCAGCGTCTCATCGCAGAGCATACGGGGCCACTCAGTAATTGAGGAAATATGGTCAAACACACTCTCGAATAAATGGGCGTGCACAGATTACTAGAGATCAGGAGTGAGCAAATGAAGAGCATCGAATAAAATCCCCGATCCATTTCCCAGCATTCCTGGCCGCGTCGCGTTCGCTCTTTTACGCGTCCTTTCTAGCGGGATGGCTCTCGGCAGCGGCGCGTCGTGCATCGTCCTTCCAGTCCTTCTCCCGGATCCAGAATTCCACGGGGAACACGGTAAAGTTGAACACGAACAACGTCAATCCGTTGGGACCGCGCGCACGCGACTGCCAACCTTGGGGGAATCGCTCCTCGAGTAACCACGTCCGCAGATCCTCCACCCGTCCACCAAAGATGGTCAGCATTGTCGACGAGCTAAACCGAAACGAGCAAGCGCGAGAAGCGCGTGCGCCACGCAAGCGTTAATCCTTGCCAGCCGTCGGGAAAAAAAGGAAAGAAAACACACTTGATGCTCCCAAAGAGCTTGTGGGACAAGCTCTGACTGTACTTCTTGTTCGTCACCTTGGCCGCGGCGCGGCGCTTGCCTAGGATGCGAGACATGTCGCCTTTGGTGAGGAGCGCGGTCCCGTCGACGTCTTTGCCAGAGGCGAACGACAATAGCTCATGAATGAACGGTTCGTGCTTGATGCTTTGCGTGGGCTGCAGCGCCGTGTCCAGTCCTACAACATGACGTCGCAGGTCGGCGTCGCTCGGACAGCCGGGCAACACACGCACGGGTGAGCGAAGCGTCATGTTCGATGCCATTGTGCAGATCAAGTTCCTCGAGGTCAAACGTATCCTGGTTATAGTTGCGCTGCAACATGCGTGCCGCGACATGCGGGACAAGGGAGCAAAACGAGGAGCTGAAGTTGTACGTCGTGCGGACCCCGCGCGTGAGATCGGTGAATCGGATACCTCGGCCATTGTGCGCGATGATGCCTGCAAGGGACGGCACGCACGCCGTTACACGTAAACAGGAGGACGGCGTTGGACGGTAGACGTACCGTGGTTGGCCATGGCGTTGATCGCAGGGCAGGAGCATCGGCTATCGCCTTCCACGGGAGCCTTGAATTCAGGCCAGTGCCCTCCATAGCCTGGGTGGCCTTTGGGCGTCACCTCTCCGACAGATCGATTGAACTGTACCAGGTTGCCGAGCGTCAGAAAGACGTCCCAGGTGATGATGCCTGCATTATAGAAGGCCCAGGAGATGCTATCAAAGATGCCCATGAAAGACGAGGTAGAGGAGGCGCTGGTGTGCCCTTGCGCTTCGAGGCTGCACTCTATAGTTGCGGGAAGCGAGTGTTACCTGTGACAGACTTCTTCGCGTCATTCCGAGGTGTACATAAGTACTATCCCCTACCCCCAAACCGGCATCGACCCTCAAACCGGCAGTCACAAATGTCACGATTCGTCACGGACGGTCACGCATTGTCAAAGCGCTGAATTTC
>JBBPUA010000624.1:434-14296 GCA_038094355.1 Afroboletus lepidellus | reverse complement strand
GTGCGTGATTCCTTCTGCCCTTGATGTCATATTGACGTATCCTGTCGAATGAAGCATTTTACGCATCGGATCGTGTCATCACGCTCGTCTCTCTGTCATTCGAAGGTCAAAGGTTGGAAGGAAGATTTCGTCGAGTGCAAGCATGCGTTGTTTCTCGAAGAGCAAGCGTATGCGGAAGGTGAGTAATCTGTCTCGGGCGCACATGTGCTGGACGAGCGTGCATATAGGCCTCGCGCACTTCGCATTGTGCGAAGTTGAAATTCTGCGGGGGATGAGCGGGAATGGGAATGCATAGGCGCATTTTAGGATACAGCATCCGGTTTGTGTCAAGCATATACCTGAGTGGTGCTAAAAACGATATATTCTGATGTGTTTCAGACCTATACTGCATACGTGCAACGGCGCGCGTCTTGATCCTGGAGTGAATATATGCCTGATTCCTCTCAGAATCAATATGTTGTCTCAGAAGATGACAGGCGAGAGCACGACAGATGGTAGGCAGTCATTTTGGAGACAGTTTTAGAAATTCTCATATTATTTATTGTAAATTAATTCGCAGAACTTGACATTTGACATTCTACTCTCTAGGGGGCCGAGAGCACGTTGTCGGCCCTAATTCGGTGATCTCGGAACAAAGTGGACAGCGACTTGGTAAACAGAGTGGTCATCTTTCCAATGATTGATAATTAATACAGACCATTTGCCAAGCTGAAAAATGCCTGTTCGACTTGTTTTGACTACTTTCTCACCACTGATATTCCTCCAGCATTGTTGGAGTTACTTGCACATCCTGCACCAGATATCCCTTGGCTCAAGCCAGATCAAAGCACCAGTAACAGTATGACCATAAGGTGAGATGTGGAAAACCAGACATGTCTCATTGGTGCTAAGAAAAAACTGATCACATTGCAGGGGGTGAGTCAATGAGATTTTTTCATTTGGATTAGAACAATGCATTAGGTTGTGGATATATTGAAGCTAAAACATTATGCCTTTGAAATTGGATCTGACAGACATCACTTATAATGTTTCTTGATATCATAGTTCAAAAATTCAATTGAAGAATCTGTGAAGGTGTGGCATATTGTAATTAGAGGAAATACAGGTCATATATTTACCTGTAGCTAATCTTAAGAATTAAACAGAGATAAAGGTGTTATACAAGATACTCTTGATCAGAGGTGTCAATCTATCAAGTAGTAAAATGAGTTCTCAGTCTAAGCCCCTGTCCCTTGTTTGTATGCTAGGTATATCTGTTAACTTGTACTGTGCTTTGTGGTATTGCCATATATTTTCCATATTCAAAAGTTGACCTGGTCCCAACTGAACTTTTTAAGTAAAGTATATATGTATGGAATGGTATGGATCAACCTAGCAACTGCAAAGAGAATGCCATCTCTATTAGAGAAGGTGTGATCCCTCTGCTCAGTAATTCTAGGAGATACATACTGTATCTAATGTATCAAAAGCACTGGTTCAGGATTGGATATTGTGCTGATCACAAATTCACCTAATAGGATGTCTAAAACAAATAGCTACCTGCTTCACATCTTTCAATTGTGCACATAATCAAATCTAAAGGCTAGAATAAGTGTGTGAAATGGTGTGACCTCATCAAGAAGGTATATAATCTTCTCTGTCTTAGATGGAATGCCACACCTAAACAAAGAAGGCAATGACAAAATACAGAATGAAAAAATAGTATAACATCAGCAAAAGTGTCTTATAGGAAAATATAAAAAACATTTCTTGCACATAAGCAATCACATTACTGTTCTATTTCTCATTCCAAAAATGCATCACTCTCCAATGAAACAATTTGAGAAGGATGAACATCTCCAAGACAAATCATAAACATGCCTGCCTTTCTCAAATTATCCAGTGAGGGTTCTTCAATGTCTTCCATGTGACTATGAATAGTCTTGGAGTGTGCAGCAGCCCACAGCATCTCAATAACACTAATACCACTAATGGATGGATGAGCACATGCATATCTTGAAGGCATTCCAATCATTACAAACACTAGTACCATCAGTACTAGTGATGCACACAGAGTAAATGCAACCTTATGAAACATAAAATGCAAAACAAGGCTTTAGTTATACATATACTCACAGGAATTGTATTGATCTAGTCAAAGTTTTGAACAATAATTCTACTGAATAATAGTGCCACTTACATTCAATCTCAACTTTGTGATTACTTGTATAACTGGACTTGAACCATCAATTTGCTGGAATCCTCCTTGGTTTACTCCAATCTTGCCAGCTAAAGATTCTTTTAATTAGATAAAAATAGTTCTTCACACCAATATATATACAGTACCCATCCAAATTTTGGCTGCTACTAACTGCTCAATACTTTGTTGTAGTTGATGTGGAGAAAGATTATATAGTGAAGCACTGTTTAGAGTTGATGTACTTGGGATATCTTTAGTTGTTTTCAAAAAGTTAGAATAGTGGAAATAAACATACTGTACTGCCATTGTGCATATTTCACCATCTGTATGACAGATTATATATGGTGTATTCTGAACAAGTCTTGAAACCTTCAAAAATATTAATTGTTTTTCTTTCCATTAATAATAATATCTTACAGCTAAGGTAAATTTTGGTGATCCAATGGCTGCTGCAGACCATAATTTCCAGTATTGTGGATTCATATTGCTCAAACCAGATACAAGTGTATTGGTTTGAAGATCCAAGACAAGATGTGCTGCTTGTGGTAATATGCTGCATGCTGCAACATATGCCATTACTGGAGAATCATTGCCTAAAAGTCATGATTAAATATTAAAATATAAAAATTGATTTAATGCTATGTGATACTATGTTTACCTGATGCAATATTGAAACTTAAATCTGTTTTTGTTAATGTAACAGACTCATCCAATTCAATATCAGTTGTGATCAGATAAACAAGAGAGTAATCAGTAATGAGCTTATGAATATAGGTAAGTTTTCTTTAAATAAATAAATAGAAAATGTTAGTTGAATGACTTACTTGATCATTATTTGCTATATTAACAATTTGATTTTTTCCAGATGGCTGTCCAATAGCTGCAGAATCTAGAAATAATATTAGAGAATGTGCAACTAAAGTTATCTTAATTACCTATTAGCATAAAGCTTTGATATCCAAGACCATTGACTGGAAAACCAAGGCCATTGACTGGAAAACCAAATGTTGGCAAGCCATTAGTGTTATTGTTATAGGAAATATTTGACAATAGTCCACAATTGGCCTGAAGAGATGTTGCATTGACTGTTGCATTTGTAAGGCCTGTTTTTGGAATAGTGACGATATCATAGATTGTATTATTGAATAGACCATCAGTTTGAAGATTGTCTATCAGATTGACCACTGGCATAGTCCTCATTGTCTCTGTCCATGACTCATCCAAAGTTGAGCCATCTAAAATAACAGAGTCCTTTGGCCATGGTACCAATGTTGGAACAAAGATGGTGGAAGTGCTGTTGTAAGCTGTGAACTCCATAATGGTGGTAGAAGCAACATGTATCATAGAGATACATGCCAGATACATGACCACACCAATTATTGTCCACGTAGCTGATGATAAAACATTTTGTTGAAAAAGTGCTGAAATTGCAGCTCCAATTCCAGTCCAAGCACTGGCAGTATCATGAATAGTTGTTAGATAATGTCTTTGTGTGGTGAGTTTTGAGATTGCAAGTTGTTGCACAACAAACACCAGCATTGTGGTATAGAGCTTTCAAAGCACTTTTAATTAACACACATATACATATATAAATAAGTAATAAAATACTTACAACATAAAATGCCTGAAGACATATACTGAGTATGGTTGTTGCCAAAGTGTTGGTTACTGAGATAATAATTCTATGTTCTGGATGATATATCAACAGCAGCATAATGGCCACATGAAGCACAAAGAAAATGCCATGCAACACATAACACCACAAATGCATGAAATTTTCTGCAAATAATATGGCTTCAATAGAAAAATATATTATAAATCAACTTGCCTTGAATGGTAAACTGCTGCCAATAAAGAGAATTGCCCATAGAGTTTAAGTCACAGCCATTGGCCTCTTTTGTCTGACACTTGGTTGTCATAGAATCAGAGCTCAAAAGACTAATCTCAATCCTTGCACCTATAATTCTAAGCTGGTCCAATGCAGAGGTACTTGTTTCTGCCATGGATTCTTGTAATATAGAAGAGTGAACAGAAATCCAAATCAATGGGAGAATTCCAGTGTCTGAAGTGATAACTCTAGATTTCCTTGAAGCAGAATTATAAATTATCTTGCTCATAATTCCATACAGTATGACTGAGCTTAATAAGCCAAATAAAGCCTATACAGTTGTTGCAGAATCTTCACATATCTACTCAATTGAATAAGACCTACAGGTAATGGATTTACCTACAGCTGGTTTAGAAACTGGGCCAAAAAGAGTAATTATAAATCCATACATTTAACCTGAGTTCCAGAATAGTACTAGTAATTGAGCTCATTCCTTGAGAAAGATGGGGTTTTTCTGCTATTTCAAAGGAGCTTGCTGTCAAGTATAGATATATTGTAAGTAGAATATAAATCAAAATATATTGTAAACAGCCCACCTAGCCAAATAAATGCTGTGGCCAATTGTGCAATAGCATCTTCAATTTGCTTCTTTTTAAGTATATTAGAAGATATCAATATTTCTCCTGACACATTGGGTGTAATGATCCAAGGAATTTCCAGAAGATTATTTATATATCTATTCAAATTAGTATCAGCCAAGGTGATATTATAATTAGTACCAACATATCAGGTGGTGATATCTCATTGCATTGTTTTCCATCAGGAAGTATATGGGTTATTATGCAAGCAGCTTGTGATACAAAATCTGCATTCTGAGCAGCATTAAACTATATTTCCAATGATCAAATTGCATCAAATATAAATGTTTTTACATACCATCTGTGTTAGTTGTGTGGTTGAACCTGGTGACCATATCCAAGAATCCAGTCTAGGATTATTCAGGAGTGATGTTCTGGTTGATATTGTTTGTCCATTTTGCATTGGAAGATCAACTGTACTATTTGTTGCATCTATGGTGCATGCAACAAAAGTTGAAGTAGTTGGAACAGTGACATAAGAATCTCCATTAGCATCTACTAATCAATGAGTAACTGCAACCATGGCATTGATATTGAAAGTGCACCTGAAGACAAAACTGAAGTATTAATATTGATCTGAAGAACTTGGGTGGTAAAATTCTCCAGATCTATTTCAGTGGATATCTGAAAGAAAATGTAGTCATTGCAGAGTGAACAAAACTAAACATCACACTTTTTAAAAAATAGTTAGCAACAAATAACTCAGAAAACTCACAGATCCAAGTTTAGACTGGTATTTGTTTGGATTAATATAGGATACTATAGTTGGACCTTGAACCCATAATCAATATATAAATGATTGTGAAATAGCATTGTTTACCTGTTACTGACAGTCCAAATTCACCAAATCCACTGGCATTGACAATATAAGCCAGTGAATTGTCATCCCAATGACCAGTAAAAGTTTTAGGAAGGAAACCACACTGAGCATTGATAGTGGATGCATTCACAACAGCAGCTGTATAAGCATCACTGGTATCTGGCACATCATATAACATATTGCCACCCAGCCCTTTGGCATTTGAAAGCAGAGGACCCAAAGCAACCAGAGGGGAGACACTGTCCCAGTCAACATTGGTAAGATCAATGTTTGAGAAGGGCCAGGCCAATGTTGATGGAACAACAGTTGTGACAGTCTTGTTGAATGCCTCAAATTGGATGACTGATGATGAGACAATGTGTAAGCCAGAGATACAGCTCAGATAGGTCAAGATCACAAGTATTGCTGATGGTGAGGAGGCAACCTTGGTTTGTTGCCAGAGTGCGAGAAGCGCAGCCCCAATTCCGTTCCATGCACCACATATATCATGGATCATTGTGAGCTTCTGTCGCTTGGACATGGCAGCCCGAATTGCAAGACGCTGCATTATGAGAACCAGGACAGCACTGTATATCTTTTTGACAGTTGTCATGTCAGTAGCTGCATACCATGAAGGTATGAGAAGCATACTGTGTAGAATCCCTGGAGAAAAGCCTTCAGGGTGACTGTAGCAGTAGTGTTGTCGATTGAGACCGAAAACCTGTGTTCGGGGTGGGTGAACAGCATCACAGCAAGGACTGTGTGGATGACAACGAGGAACCCATGGAGTCCGTAGCACCAGTAGTAACTGGCACGACCACCTGTCGTCGAGGTCTTATTTCCATTGTCGAGAAGTGCTGTGGTCCAAAATGTTATCAGTTTCGAGCCAAAAGAGATATGGCATGGCGCTCGCTTTGACTGGATAAATCTCCTTGCATGGTCATCGACAATATATTATCATCTGATGACAATGCTCGGGAATGGTTGGCTTTTCGATGGCCTGAAGTATATGCCTCGGCCATGTCTGTTGTTCGAGTGTCGGGGAGACTAGTGTTTCGAGTGGTGAGATGTGGGATGTGGATGTGGATGTGGGAAAGGAAGAAAGATAGATAGATGTCGCGCACCTCCGAGTCGAACCCGAACCGCTGTGTGAAAGGGAACCAATGTTGATGAAACATGTTTCAACGGAAATAAAGAGAAATGAACAGATCTTGGCGCCGAGCAGAGATGGCTTACAAATTCACTCCGTAGCTGGAAGAGCGCAGGTGTCGAAAAGATTCCACATTTACATAAAGCAAGTCGTTGATAAATGCCTCCACTGCACGCCATCTTCGCACTTCCAAGTCGCAGGGCATCAGTGTTGGGGGGCGAGACCTCACCACCTCAAAAGGTTACTATCTGTAGTGGCGAGTGCCGATAATACGGGAGACCGAGGACAATCCAGCATAGGATCACATCAAGCACCCTGTTATTCATAGACGTGTAAGACTAACAATATAGTTTTAATAAACATCTGCCTCACCTACGAAACAAATTTTCGAGGCTATCCAGTGGTCGTTCGTAGTAGGTAAGACATGGCGCGGCATTGCTTGAGGGCTCAAGCATATGGGGCACACCACTGCTACGATGCGAGGCCATCCCTTCCCGTCTCTAGGTACGTCGATGACGCGTATCGCCATCAACAAAAATGTTGATCGATTACTTCACAATCGAAAATAAACACCGCTGCCATCAAACTCACATGCCAACGCACCATTTCCATAAGCTGAACAGGGTCCCATTGCTCGCTCGCGTTCGAATTTGAGATCGCAGAGAACCGGCCAAACTAAGCAGATGATCCATCGTATCGAAGCACCACAGATAAACAGCGGGGTTTCCGAGACAACGTTTAGGCAACACGGACGGTGAGACGTACAAGCAATTGGACAAACTGTGACATACCAGGTACATCACGAATGAAGCAACCCATGTCACACCTGGGGCACGAAGGAATAACTTGCAAAAACATATCAATAACATATCAATAACAGATTGTCCGTTGCTAGGCAACGCACAATCTGTTCCAAGTATGTTCCCAGTATGTTCGTACAACTTAGTTGTTTGTGCCTGAGGTGTCAACGTCGAGAATGCTGCTTGAGCGGAACCAGTGCGGTCCATCGGACGCTACCGCCGCCTTCATCTGGCTAAACATTCCGCAAACCGGGGCGATCACGTAGTCACGGACAAGCGGTCACCGGTCACGACTCGTGGGAGGAAGGGTTGTGTAACCGCTGCGTATCGTAACACGCGAGAGATCACACGAGAGAAGAGTCACACAACAAAGACAAGGTAGAATCCTCAGTTGTGAAAAGAAGACTGAGGTATACACGAGGGCTACATACGGTTTAAATAGAGAGAAAGTGTCCAGGCATGAGGTGTGACAGTGAGACGACTCGGTCGTTGTACTGTCCGCGAGCAGAAGGGGTGTTGGTCAAGTGATATGGGAAAGACAGACCGAGCTACGTCGGCCGGGAGGGAATCAGGTGCATCAAACAAGGTCGGCCGGGCATGGTCCTCGTGCCGCCGTTCACGTGAAAGGAGCGCGCGGAGGTGACCGATTGTGACCGACTTGACAGTGACCAATTGTTACAGGTTGACCGGCGGCTGACGGAACACAGAAGGAAGTAATTACTATAATGTGGGGTGTACATGCATACCAACTAGCCTCGGCCTGTCTTCCCCAAAAGACTGTGGTCCATGTCACCGATGCTCGGGTCTAGGTGACGGTGTCTAGTACTACACTAATAGTCCTGCCTGTTACAACATGCAACGTCCAAAGAAAACAAGCCCAACGAGCCAAGCACAGGCGTAATAAAGAAAAGTTATTGTCCCGGACAGCGATCTGAACCCAAAAGAAAGAATAAGAGACGACAACAAATCCGGGAAACCGTACAGTCGTAAAATCCATGTCCACGACTGTCAAGCCCGTAAAGGAACGAACGTCAAACCATAAAAACTGTTCCTGTCCCTGTCCCTGTCAGCATCCTCAAAGCATGGCATCCAAGTCGACAAACGCCCCCACGTCGCCCCCGACTGCGCGACTGCCGTCCTTGACCTCGCCCCAGGCATACTCGGCCACTATGCCGTCCATGTCTTTCCGAGTCCCCATTGTCTGCACTTCGCTCGCAGATAGGGAATAGCTTGCGTAAGGACCAGGGAACGGGGGAGTGGAGGCGAGCGGAACGGGTGAGCTAGTATAGCTGTTTGTTGGCGTTATGGGTGATCGCGTAAGAACGGGTGACGCAGACGTAGAGGTCGAGGGAGTCCTAGAGGATTGCATGAAAGCAATGAAGCGTAAACAGAATGTACACCCACCAATTAGGAGAATCAATATCGCCCGCGGAACCCGAGAATCGTTGTTCGTGATACAATTGAGTCGCTGATTCAGACTCGCCGAGTAGGGGAATGCAGGATGGATGGTAAAATGATGCCCCCTGCCCTGTTACATCTGAGGAATAATACCCGTCTATTGCCTCCAGAGGCCTTGGCACGAGAACGTCCTCGAGGTCGCTATGGAAAGGCTCGAAAGACAACGCCAACGCGTTATCCTCGATTCCAAACATGCCAAGGTCGTCACCCGCGTGTCCGTTCCCAACCGATAGTTCCGTCATGTCGAGCATCCCATGGTCTTGACGAGGGTGCACATCGGTCAAGTGGTGCGAACAAGAATGCTCTCGCGCGCCCTCCGATGACGCACGCACCTCGGTCACAGAGACGCGTCTCGGGAGCATTGCAAGGTGAGACGGTGATCCGTGCGGGGTCGCCATGCCGCTCGAACAAGATGGGTCATTAGGCTGTGACACGGGCACAGGTCGACCGCCGCTCCTATCGAGCACCGCCTCGGCCCCATCGGTAGTAGCCCTGCTCCACCGACGAGGGCGTCGTTCCGGGGCATAATGGCAGACCAACCCCCGGACGTGGCATCGTTCGCAGATGGGGTGGTCGCCGCTGCACTGTTGGACATGGGAGGTTGGGGAATGAAACTCGAGGTGAAAGTCGACGTCACCTTTGCCTTTCTGACCCGGCACTTGTCACAGGCCTGGGCTGTGCGTATGCGGGGCCGTTCTGGAGCCCTGTAAAAGATGCCAGTCGTCGGGTCGAGCGACCCACGAAGAGCACAGCGGGGAAGCGCAGCATCGAGCGGCATGTCGGACACGACGAAGGGAACCTGGAAGCGGGAAGAGGCGGGGAGCATGTCTGAGGACCAGAAAAAACAAAAGGGTTAATGAACGTTTGAATTTCAAAAGACGCACCGCGTTCGATCGTCGACCAGCACCATGTCAGACACCCTCTCCTCCCCGTCCAGCACAGCGTTGACGCGCACAACAGGCCGCCAAAGGGCTCCACCAGGAGGAAACCCGCACTGACGTGGGCCACCGCGGATAGCTCGACGCCAGTTGGTCACCCGACATGTCCATTTTGACGTCGCTGACAACCTCCCGACAGACGCTCTCCGAACAACTCTCTTTCCCTCCCGCGCCCCTTCAAAAACCCTGCCTACAGCAAAAATGCCAAGAACCTCAAGACTGTCCTCGGCCAAGAACGCGAACGCGAACGAGCCGAACGAGAGCGTCGACGACTCGCGCGGGAGGAACGGGAGATGGCCATGGACGTCGACGGTGCCAGCGTACCGGTCGAGGAAGAAGAGGATATCCCAACATGTACGTACTCGCCCACTCCAAGTTGGTCGAGTCTGAGGCTCTTCCCAGACATATCCATCGAAGCACCCCCCTCGCTGCTTCCTCCCCGGCACTACTGCGACATTACGGGACTCGAAGTGCGTGTAGATCCTCTCGGGCGTGACATTGATCCTACGAGGCACAGGCACCGTATACCGATCCACGCACTGGACTCAGGTACCACGACAAGAGCGTCTACGATCTCATCAAAAACCTTGTGCGTTTTCTTTTGCGCATTTATCAACTGGCAGCCTGACGATGCCTCTTGCAGAGTCCCAGCGTCGCAAAAGACTACCTCTCGGCCAGAGGGGTCAATCCCGTCGTCAAGTAGCCAACTGTTCGAAGTTACTCTTGCCCCTCATTTGTATGCTATACTCGTCAACGAATTTATCTTGTATTTTTCAAACTCGAAAGTCGACCTAGTCCCAACTAAACTTTACGAGCGAAGCGCTGCGTACGGATCACACCTTTGCAAAGCGACTACCTCTGTCAAAGAATACCTCCCAATTGGCATTGGCTACGATAAGAGGTTTGAAGTTATTAACCTTGGAGGAACCTAACACGTCAGAACCGATTCAGCGTTATCTTCTAATTACAATTTTTGACATGCCCAACAGGATAGCGCATATAGCCACCCCGCGCACAGGCGTGTTTTCATCACGCGCATGAATTGTGTATGATGGTACGACCTCGTCAAAGAGCCAAGTGCGTCTTTCCCTTCCCCACTACAAAATCCACCAGCATATAATCTACTGGATAGCGCCCTTCGCACTTCCCCGAAGAAAGTCCCTTCCTCTCAACGAGCCCATGAAACAGAGGTTCATCGAACAACTCCGATGGAAAATAAGACTAGGATAAGATGCAGGCGACAATATGAAGAAAGATAATGATAGGACTGAAAAACACCAACAACACGACCAAAAGTACCATCAGAGCAAACATAAGCGCATACCAGACAAGGTGCCTAAGAAACCGTGTCAAACAAGCCGAAAACGAATCAACAACCTTCGCACAGCCATCTCAACGTGAGGATGCAGGCACCCTGTTGAAATGCGGTCAGTTTCACATGCGAGTCGCCGCAGAAACATGCTCACTCGGGCGATGGGGAGGAGTATCTCATAGAGCTTCCAGAAATAGAAGAGGTCGATCCTGGTCGCAGTTTGCACCTTCACGACGGCAGCCGAAACGATCGCGTTGAGCTTGAAGACAATGCCGCACACAGGATCCCCATCAGTGGCACTCGATTCGGGAGGGACTAGACGGTCGTCAGTGGCATGTGGACGCGGGGGAACAGCCGTACTTCCGTACTGGTCGTTGAGGGGTTGAATTCGTGCGGTTGCTTTGGAGACGATGTTGATCAAGGGCTAGAGTGCGGCGTCATTATCTGACAACCAATAGGAGGCTTATGGATTGCTGGGGGTAGTGGAAGAATCAAAAGCGGGGGAAAGTGTTACACAAGGCTTGCGTTTTGGACCAAGCCAACGTCGGGATGAGTTCCACGCACCTGAGGGGGACATTGGGAAATGTCCTGTCCAAAGACCCACAAGGCAGAAAGCGAAAAGCCGACGTCCTTTTTGTTGTTTACGCCAGAGTCAGCGCGATTCACTGGCAACATCGCGAGCAGGTAAGGGGTGCCCAACTCGATAGGGGGAATTGAGACAGCGTGTTTGCACATGTTTGCACGTAAATCATGGATTAGCGAAGGAACTCTTACCAGTAGTAGCGGCGTGCCACATCAAAACAGCGGGTATACAATTATCTCGCCTATCAAAGTAGTCTTCCACTATCCGGCTGAGATAGCACTCGTGATACACCAGCAACAATAAAGTTTGTGAAACGTAGCAATGAAATTATGTCGGTGTACTGAGAAGCGAGGTAAGAAGTGAATTGGGACCAACGAGTCCCAAAGCACCGAGTTGTCGGAGCAAGATGATAACAAGGCCCACAACATACGCGAGCGTTTGCCTGATCAGTACGCATTTCAGCGAATTCCGAGTGGAAGAAAAACGGAAGACGTCCATACGTAAGAGGAATGACTGCACCTTCCACCGTATTATCGCCAGCAAGGACCAACAAAAGTACGGGTTGCAAGAGATTCTGATGTACCAAGCACGATTCGCCGACACACACTTGCGAATTTACAGTGTAAACTCACTTGAAGTACAGCCTGAAGGATCAAGCCGAGAGTCGTACCGATATCATTCGATGATTGCTCCGCAGCTTGCAGTTGTTCCACAGTGGTAGAAAGATCTTGTCAGTGATGCCAAAGACAGTGGCAACGTCAAGATTACCAGATGTCGCAGCGGCTAAAGACCTGTAAGAAAGGCATCTGTACAGAGTGGCGAATGGACGTGCCAAGCTGATCACTGAGAGGCTGGATATATGCGGTCGCGTTACAGATGATATTGGTGATGTCTTGAGCAGCTGCAACGTCACCACCTATAGCCGAAGTATATGCGGGAACTGCAATGATGAGGGCAGGAGGCGCGGCAGCAACAAAACTAGTGGTCACGAGAAGCAAAGCGGGGACGAAAGAGAGCAAGCGAATCGTTCGAGAGATGTAACGAGTGACTGGAACCGATGCGACTAGGCAGACGCTTGCAGGGAGTTGGGTATGAGGTTTTGTCCTAAGACATTTACGAAGTTCGCCATCTTATGGGTGAGCTACGCAAGCATGTGGCACAAACTAAGCCCAATCAAGAAATCGCTCGAGTTACAATATGAATTCTTGACGATGAACAGGCTCAAAATTGGAGCCTGCGCGTTCCATTCCTCGGCTCCGGATGGTAATCGGATCCGAGCAAATCCTCGTTCCTAGGATTTGTACTGCGAATCTAGCGCTCCTCTTTGTACCTGCGGAAGAAATGAAAACACCAACCAAGAATGTCCCAACGACCGCGGTGATTACATTTGCCCGGTAACTTGCAAGCTGTCACTCCTCCCCCGTGGACCATTGTCATCCACGACTTGAGTGCCGTTCAAGTTCAAAGACAACACTAGTTCGGGTATCAACACCTCGGATTCCGCAGGTTCCCGTGAGATCTGCAGAGTATCACCAGTTAATGTCATCGAGCTTCGAATGCATCGGGCCGTGCGACCGTCGTATTGATTGCCGCGTCATAGGTGGATGAACCAACGGAGGTCCGGACCGAGCCACTCACCCGGCACCGCTCCACCAGCAATGCACACTCCCCGTTATCCTAACGGCTGGTGTAGAGGCGAAAAGACCACGATCAGCAATTCGCAATGCTGCTGTCTGCGTGTCAATCGAGTCCGAGAGGTCTCCGGTCGTCGCCATTCTAAATGAGGGCGTCGGATCGACGACCTTCCCATCAAAGTAGACGAAAACAATGTCTTGGGCGCCGTTAGATCCGAGCAGCAAATTGACGGACCTAAATATGCATTCTGCGGTTAAGGGTGGGTGCAACCTCGTTCTGAAGAGAGACAAGAGGTCGGGCCATATCCTGAATAGTGAATATCACATCAGCAGGCAAAAAGAACTAAGAAAAAGGGCGTCTATACAGCGCTCTGGTGACGTCAGGTTCGATGACAACGGAACACTGGAAAGATCCAAGGCTACCTGAAAAAATTACTTACCATCGTTCGCGATTGATATTACCGTTTTCCAAGAGGCACTCGCCACGCAGCTAGCGCACAAGTGAGTACACCGCGAGTGCATCAGAGATGGCGCCAGTATTAG
>JBBPUA010000623.1:0-14323 GCA_038094355.1 Afroboletus lepidellus | reverse complement strand
GGCCTTCCAGGTGACGGTCTCATCGGACACCCAGGCTTGGACGCTCTGCCAAAAGACGTCTTCGGGTAGATTGGGCGGGAGACGACGGACGACAGTCTTGAGGCGATCGGTCCCGTTGGAAGGTTGCGATTTGGGTTCTTTCTGTCTCTGCTTGCGTTGCTTATCGGTCGACATGATCGAGGTAGTATCCGAGTCACATCGCTCCCACGCGCACATGATCACGATGAATGGGCTACAGCGTGTGTTGGATGCTACATATATGTACAATCATCATCCGTGAATAACCCGTATACGAGCAGAACGGTACCCGCTACATGGGGGCGAAATGCACTGAGAATTCCTGTCGATCCGAAGCGATCTGTCGCGGGAGGAAACATATTAGCCACATCATGTAGTAAGCGCGTGAGCTTGCACAGCTAAAGGGACTAACTTAGCAGTTTGTATCATCATGGATCATCGCCCGGCTTCCACGGATCGTGCACATCGAAATACCATTTCGGCCGAATCGACTTATCCCACCCTAGTGCTGCTTGCACCATTCTAATCACGTCTTCTTCGTCCTCCTCGACAAGCCTCTTGTCCTCCATTGTATAGTTGCTATACAACCCGAGGATTACGTTGCAGTCAGCTGTGATTTCGAATGGGATGCTGAATGCGAGACGATAGTGGATGTGTTTCGAAAGGTGCTGTGTTGCGACGAGCATCGTTCCCACTGACGACAACATGTCAGGAGCACAGCGGCAGTATCTCCTCAAGTTATGCTTTTCCGCATACTCCAAGAAAACTTGATTGATGATTGGAAACGCGAAATGAAGTATTGGTGGCTTTGAATTAGTCTCGGTGACGCGATACCGATCTGGAAGTTGGGCCATGGGACACCGAGGTGCGTAAAGCTGGAGAAGCTCCTACATGGGGATCAACAAAAATTTTAAGCGAAGCAGGAACGAAACGAACAAGTTTGCGTTTCCTACGTTCATTCTTTGCGAGCTCATATTCCGACAGCTGTGCGGACATGGTAATGAATGCGCTGGCGGACCATAACGCGTCGGACCTGGTAATATATATTGTGTTCACGTGACTAGACCACCTCGCGCCGCCCGCCAGACAGTGGACACCTCAATAACTAGAGAGGTGCCAACAATGGGATTCTTAACAATGGGACAGAACTGTCACATTGTGTCATTTCCACAGCACTGGCTGCCATTACTGGACAACAATTGACATGGTGTGTATATAGATCCTTGTGAACCAGCCATCTACGCCCATCCGCGGACCTCCGGTAACCTTTGGATTCTATGTCACCAAATTCCGTAGTGAGTTAAAAAAAACTCCCGTAAATGTTCCACGTTCAGCTTAATACTATCTGGTTTAAATTTCAGCCAGGATTTGCCTCTGCGGATGATTTTTTCTGCTACCTTCGATCTCTCTTGGACTATGCGTCGACCAACACACCGAATGAAAGTTCTATTTATGGGGCACTCAGTTTCATTCTCACGATTTTCTGTACGACCTCAAGGATCACAGCAACAAAATTCAAGAACCTCTTTCTCGGTGCCTTCCCCCAACGAGATATCAAGGTTTCTGAAGGAAGGGAATATCGGGCCCCTGACTTTAGCATCCTCATTACGCAGCATCAATCTGGCTTACAAACCATTGGGAAGATCGGGGATAGGGCCGTTTTGATATGGGAAGTAAAAACTGCGACGGACCTTCTTTGGTTTGGTGAAGGAAGGACTGAGCAACACAATCTTATGCCACTTTTCGTCCCGCATTTCGACCAAATTGCTGTCCAGGTCAATGCTGTTAAAAGCAAGTTGAACAAGCAGACAATCTACGCTCTCCTGAGTGTTGACATCTGGTTTATGCTCTTTTACTTTCCAGCGGGTGATCCCCCTTCTGTCGTCTGGTCCAAAAAAGGTCAACCAGAAATCAGTCCCGAGGCTTTCAGCGAATTTGACAGCTCCATGGTCGTTCCACCATCTCCCATGGTTAATGACGACTGCACGGCATTTTCCCCCCATTTTCTTCACGCATTGCAGTTGTCTGTCCAGAATGTTGCTGATGCTGTAATCACAACACATGCGTTCTTCAACCCTCCGCCAGGAATTGCAGAGCTAGTTTCCAAACATGTATGCCATATTTCTTCCCTGATCATTGTGTATTTTAAGCCATTGATCTACAGTTGAATCAACAATCATTCTGCCCAATGCTGGAGGAGAGAGCGCGTCGCGTCGAAGACGAGTACAACTATGCCTTGGTAGAAGAATCAGATTGGTCTAGTGTTGAAGGATCATTATTTGAACCCCCAAACCAGTCAGGACCGTCCAATGTAACGCTCTTCCACATCGCCTGGAGACAAAAATAGGTTTTCTAACATCGGCAACAGGTTTCTCAGACTCCAAGTCCCCGTCCTCTCCGCAGGTTATTGAAGAAAATATGTCCGGGCCAGAAAGAGAAATAAAACCTTTGTACATGACTAACTGGATCATAGGATCTTAACATTGTATTGCTTGTTGTGCTCGCTCGTTATGTCTTAATTTTGTTAGTGCCCCTTCCTGATTATCGCGAAGCGTTCTGTGACGTAGGGCAGGGTTTGTCTTGCACTTTTAATAGGAAGTAGCACGGAAAGGCTTTCCGTGCTATGCTCACAAAACGAAAGGCCCAGCTGGTATCCGAGCCTTCATCACTGCTCGGCTGCCACGAATCATGTACATCCAGTGCTCTGGCAATCACCTAACAAGGCCCTCTAACTCACATTTCAGTGCCTCGGATCAGGGAAAGTGGCAGACGGATGCCAGGAGCAGGACACATTGATTCAGCACAGCTCCCATTCCGAGTCCATTGCTTTCTGGACTCCCATTTGCCCCAATTGGGTGATTATTTGAAGCTGGAGAGTAGTTGCACCGTTTCTTTGTGTAACCTGTACGTTGTATTGATGAACGTTTATTAGAGGGTCCTAGCTCATTTCGGGATCATCCAAAAGTTATTCCATATATGGTTCTTCCAAACTGCCTCAGACTCATAAGTCGTGTCGACATTGATCAATAGATCTGTGCTCATTGGAAGGCAATTGTATCATCACCCGCACGTATAAGTGTGTGTGCTATTCACCATGACTATTCAGGGCGTCGACTTGGGGCAGAGTGAAAGATGAATGTTCCCAGTGTTGTCCAAGAAACTCGGGAAGTTCGACAGGTGCTGTGTTGCGACGAGCATCGTTCCCACTGACGACGATCTAAGTACCGTCATCTCGTCAACTGTGACGGTCATCGGACTAATTCTCGATACGGTGACTAGCCGTCTTTATCGCTTCTCGAGACCCTCCTATGTCAGGACTGTCGTGTACAGGACCTGTTAGTTGAGGTCCTACAAGACGAATTGGCAAAGGTGATATTGAACAGAGTAGAAACTGGACCTTGTGTGCTGTCGCAATGCAAGAGGTGGGCCCCGTCAGTCTTTCTCAACCAACGAGTGCTACCAAACATATGTTCGCCAGTATCCTCCTAATCAAGACACGTTGAGAATCATATCGAGCACCAATCCCGACGCAACCAAGCGGGTCACGGCTGAATCATGCAATTTGCCACCCGAAAACACCAACAAAGTCGCGATCCCATATATTGAGCCTGGCAATATTGTCAGTGAGCATGTCACGCGCGGCGGGGACTTGGAGTCGACGCACCCACGCAACCGATCAATAATATGATCTATAGGGCAATTTCCGTTATGTGTTTTAACCATGAATTTCCCCCGTGGTCGACTGCTTACAGGAAGTATGAGGACCCTCCAATTACTCATGAAAACAGCGTAGAGGCGCCAAAGCTGATCGACTACAAGTCATTCCACTATCTACTTGAGATGCGCATGGAAAATACAGTATTGGCCAAGAACCTTTATTGTCTTTGAGCATTCCTTGCGCCCACGAACGTACTACAGATACACACCAAAGTGGTATACAAGTAGTTCTTGAGTACACTGGCAGCCATCGGGGTTTGTGTTATCTAGCCAATATATATCGGAGTAGCGAGGTACAGACCCATGTCTCTCCCTCATCAAGAATTTTAGTGACTCATTACGACTTATTTGACTTGCCATAGCCAATTTTTGCATGGTCGAGTATGCAATGCCTGAAAAGTGAGAAAAGACGAAAAAGGACGTGGGGGATCAAGTACGGAAGCTTCTTGTTTAGCCAAATTGATAATTTACTGAATAAAACGGCTTTCTTTATCCTGTAAATTTCTTGCTTACGCTGAACATCTCCTTGTTCTTAACCTCATTCCGTCGTAGGTTTCGGTTTTGACATCGTTTTGGTACGACTATTGTAATCTGACCTTTGGATGCGCAGATCTCCTCGGTCCGTATCGGGTGTTGCCACGGATATGGCCCTTTCCGGTTATGATGAACAGACTGTTACAGACAACTGGATACTGAAACTCGTCACTGCTCAGTTGGACCAAGAATACAACGGTGTATCAACGCGATATAATGTCACGAAATGAAAATACATCATGTTTTGAAATATACATACTTAGATGGCAGTGTCCAAAAGTCTTCTTAACCAACGCCTGAATCAACATTTCTCTCGATTTTTCATAGCCTTGTCGGGATAAAGCTATCGCAGTGTGAATTCAAACCCAAGCCATCAGCCAGTCATCCAACACTAACCTTTCCTGGATTGAATAGTCCCAACGGATCAATCGTGTTCTTGATTGATCGCATCAACTCCACAGTGCCCTCCCCAAGCTCAGAGTAGAGATATTCTCGTTTGCCGATCCCAACACCGTGCTCCCCCGTACCTATAGATTATAAGCCATCCAAACCAAGAGTAGCAGTCGTGCAGAGCATCACTTACATGTTCCTTCCATTTTTATTGCTCGCTCAACCATCCTGTGCACAGCTTCTCGTACTATCGCCAGTTCCTCGTCGTTCCGGAAGAGAAGCAGTGCATGGAAGTTGCCTGTTGTGCAGTCGGATGCGTCAAGGGAGAGCGGGTTAAAGAGACAAATAAGATTGACCATCACCGACGTGCCCTACGATGGTAGACACAAGCCCGAGTTCCTGGATGTCTTGTTTTGTCTCGTAAACGAGATCAGGGAGCCTTGAGACAGGGACGCTGTAGAATATTTTACGTCGCTAACAGGACCACAGACACAGAGAAAGAGGACCGACCATACATCCGTGGCCCATCCTCTTGATCCCTCCAAAAGTGCCAACCCGGAATAGAGTGCATTCTTTCTGTCAGTCCACAAGTCCTTCGCTTCCTTGTCGTTGCGTGCGAGTTCAAAGCCAGTGGCGCCATGCTTTTTGACGATTTCATTGACAATTCGGGCAGTTTCCCGGATTGAAGCCTGCGTAGGTCCTTGGAATTTGAAGAAGAGGTAATCAACCTCTGGATAGGTGCGTCCAGAACTACCATAAAGGTTTATCGAGCGCATGAATTCGGAATCGCAGAGCTCGACACATTCTAAGGGTATGTGGAACGAAGCACGCGTGGTTGGTGGTTAGACAGCGAACAAGGGGATGCGGGAAAGACACCTACGAATACCAACCCCACGATTCATCACGTCGATCACCGCCTCCGTTGCCTTCTTGACATTAGGAAATGGCACAACGGCTACTGTCATCGGCAAGACTGGGGCCAAGCGAATTGTAACTAGATGATTGTAAGCGTCACCATAAATATAGGAATGCAATATGCAAAGAAAACTAGGGACCTACCTTCAGTAATAATTCCCAGGGTACCCTCTGCGCCTATGAATAACTTTGTCAAGTCGAACCCCGCGGAAGACTTCCGAGAACGCTGTCGTGTTTTGATGACTTCGCCGGAAGGCAAGACCACTGTCTGATAAAAACATTGTGTTTCAGTAAGAAAACGAAGCCAACTACAAGGCAGAGATGGAAAACGTACAGCATTAAGAAACCACTCCCCCTTAGCTGTTCCATACCGCACGGCATTCGCTTTTGGAAGACAAGGTACGTCAATGCATCGTCAGATTGAACTAAGAAGACATACTTCCGGAGCACCCAGTACTCATCATCCCGCCAATCGTCGCCCCGGGACCAGGGTCTAGCTAGATGATACCGTTGAAGCTGTAGAACGGGGAGAGGCCTGGGGAAACAATGTGCTCACGGGAAAGAACAAAGGAATGCCTTGTCAGGAAGAATAAGAATAATCATCAACTCCCCTCCAGGACTGGACTAATTGGAAAACCCACCCTCCCTTTGCAATGTGTCATTGATTTCCATCCACCCGACCCCAGGTTGACACACAATATCCGAGTCTCCTTCTGATTCGCGAGAGATTCGGTGGGATCGTCACGGTTCAAAGCAGCCGGGACAAAATGTACGGACCATGGATCTCAAGAATCTTGTCCATATTGGACATGTCAACGCAAATACCACCTACTGCATGCTGTCCAGAGGTCAATCATGAGTAAATTTGAAGAAGCGGATGGAAACTGAAAGCCCGTATCCAATGCGGAGAAATGGTCCAATTCGAAGTATTCTGAAATGCTCACCCCACGGAAATTCCCCTCAAGACTCGTTCCACCTGAAAATGGGGTCACCGGCATCCGATATTTCGTAGCTATCTTGACCATTTTGACCACATCTTCTGTGTTTCTTGGGTACACTACTACCGTGTGAGGAGCACCTGTCAAATCGACGTCATTTAGCAGCGATATCCGGGCGCAAATATGAAGGGATTGAAGGGAGGACCATTTCCAACAAAGGCACGCACCGGGATGGTAATCGTTCTCCGAAAATCCGTGTAGACGGAGGTCATCCGGGTCGGTGCTGACGAGAGCAGATTCGTTGTCCTCGTTGTTGAAAGTATCTTTCAGCTCTTTTATAGCTTTCTGAAAGTCTTCTGGGGTCCCATAAGTCGGTTCGGCATGCTCTGAGGTGGACTCCCGGCTTCCGAGGCCAAGTGCAGCCAGTGGGGATGACGAACTGGTCGAAGTGCCAATGGCGTAGCCCAGAAGAGCGCATGTAAAAGCACCCAGTAGAACTCGCACTCCTGGTGGAGCTCGAGACCTTGCAAGGGCGCCGCTAGCGCTGGCATGACGTGGACCCGGGATTGCAGAAGGACGAAAGGATTGGCCAACTACAGCGAACGATGTTGGTCCACTTTTTCTGCGAAAAATCACAGACCGGACTGGAGCTAATCGAAACATCGAGGAAGTGAATCAGGTTGGAATCTTGACTTCAGGTGGGGGAGAGTTTCAGTTCGTCCACGAGGGGGCGCATATCACCTGTTATACGTAATTTAAGACCGTGTGTCGGCGACCATGATTACATGGGTTAAACTTAGGAGGGGAGCGTTCACACAATGGCTCCGAGGCGCCATGCTATTGGAGATTTGTAGCGAACTCAAGCACTCCACGAGAGTCGGATGGGACTCGCGCAACAAGTCTCAGTCGAGCAAACCTCATTCACTGAACTACAACCGTGAACACTCAGGATCACTCACTCGGTACTTGAAACCCTACACCCGTCGTTTATTGATGCGATCTCGGTTGGTTCCATTCTCGTGACTGCTCTAGCTGTGGACTGAAGTCGTTCCATATACTTCTAGCAAATACCACACAGGCACATATATCATGGTGGAACGAGGCTATAGAGCCTGTACGCGGAGACGTGAGAGTCAGTACCCCGACACGAGCCATTTCCACACATACCTTGGGTGCCAAACTGACAATCTTTCCCCAACCCTTCAACCGCAAATCTGCGCTGACGATCCCACCTATTCTCGTGCCCAGCATCTCCCTCTTGTTGTTTAACAAGACTGCGGCATTGTCGTCGAATCTGACAAGCCTCCCATCGGGTCTTCTGACTACCTTCTTTGTACGCACGATCAACGCGCGACGAACGTCGCCTCGGCGTACTTTGAGCGCAGTCGCGGAAGCAGCCTGCACAGCGGTGAGTGGGCGAGCGCGCTTGACGACGCAGACAATTTCATCGCCGACTGACCCCCACCCGTTATTGACTTTTTGCTTGAGGACGTTGACACACTCGACGAGGAGAGCGCCAGAGTTGTCTATGACCTATTGCAAGGGAGTGTTGGTGCACGTCAGCAAGGGGAATTGGACGTACGTTCAAGGTTCCTTTGAGGCCAATCATGGCGGGTCGAACGAGCAAAATGTCGGGTTGGATAAATAAGTCGTATAGTTCCCACGTCAATGCCCGATCATGGCCGACGTCGCAGACCTGGGGAGCTCCGCACGCAACCGTTTCTGACACCTTCCACGAGCATCCCCCGCAGCATCATCGTCTAGAAAATATGCCAGCGTCGCGTCGCGGTAGTGGTAGCCTCGTCCTGCCTTCGGGCCAGACTATCGCGATCCACACCCGCACACAAGATGAGGAGGACCTTCCGCATGCCACCAAAAAGTATGCCTCTACCGTGCTCGCTTGAACCGATCTTATCGAGCTGTCCGCGGTGATATCACATGCTTACACGTGTCCTGTTCTTTGTGTGACCTAGGACGATGGCGGACCATCTCAGGAAATACGAGACTTTGTCAGTCTTGCCTTCTATCCTGCAGTGGAAACCCGCCACTGAACCGTGTTCCATATCCCGCCCGCCGCCTTCGAAATCACAACCCGACATGGAGTAGATTCACCCTGACTCCTCAG
Organism: Afroboletus lepidellus; assembly: GCA_038094355.1. Lineage (NCBI taxonomy): Eukaryota > Fungi > Basidiomycota > Agaricomycetes > Boletales > Boletaceae > Afroboletus > Afroboletus lepidellus. The sequence goes on along the minus strand of JBBPUA010000623.1, from coordinate 5,686 downwards.
AGAATGCGTATGATCGTCGAAGCTTTCACCGAGTCCCTTGAGTTGGGATTGGGGAAGCCCAACCAGATTGTGGTACGCACTTGCTCCACTTGATGCCTTTCTTTCTGTTTCTGCGCTTTCCCTGTTACATCAATTCTCACAATTTTTGTGTGGAGATGGAATGGAAACATTTCAGCGCTTCCATCAATCCGTCATCAAGGGTCTGCTCAGCTGACGTGGGAGTGGGGTCTTACCAGTCGTCTTGTTTGTCTTACATTTCTATATGCGGTCCGGGGCAGAATTCGACTATAATCTGACGGGTATCCTCCAGCCTATGATTCCTACTTTCGTCTTCGGATGGCCCTCTGGCCAAGAGACTGGTGACTTCCTGGCCTTAGACCTTGGTGCGCCCAATGCGTGCTCCAATCTCCTTCTATCCTGACTTGACTTCCATATATTTGACGAACTGAATAACGATGCCTTGCTGTGATCACTGTATACTTGTTCTTCATGGCATCCGTTGCCAGGTGGTACTAATCTCCGAGTCTGCCTCGTTACTTTACAAGGCAATGGCAAATTTGAACTCACCCAAACCAAGTACCGTCTTGCTGAAGAGCAGAAACAGGATGACGGCCAAAAATTATTCGACTTTTGTGCAGAGTGCTTGAAGACGTTCATCGATTCGAATACAGGTGATGGCCCTGGTCTGTTGAAGGAGGGACAGGTTCTACCTTTAGGATTCACTGTAAGTTGTGCATTCCTACGTGACTTATTCAAACTAGCACCTTCCGAAATTGACATTGACACTATTTGCGAATAGTTTTCGTACCCATGCACGTGAGTTTGACTTCGATCTCACAATCAATCTGTTTAAAGTGACATTTTACCAACTCATTGTTATTGTCATCGCCTCCCAACTACTTCACGAATTGGGTTATATGGCACGCGCCTGCTTTTGTGTTAATTATCCATTGGTGAAGACAAGAACGGATTGATCACGGTGAACTCATTCGTTGGACCAAAGGCTTCGGCGCGCCGAATACCGAAGGAAGGGACGTCGCCGAGATGTTTAAACAGTCACTTGCAAAATACGTATGTTTCCCCTCCCCTCGAAGTATGTCGCTGACTAACCATGTTAATCTCCTCTTGTTTAGGACCTGCGTGTTCAGTTAACAGCCCTTATAAACGACACCACCGGCACACTCATCGCATCGCACTACGTTAACTCTAAAACCAAGATCGCTGTCATTTTTGGCACAGGCTGTAATGCCGCATATATGGAGCACGTGAAAAGCATTCCCAAGATCGCGAACCTAGGCATTCCTCCTGATGCCGACATGGCTATTAATTGCGAATGGGTATGTTACGCGGCCAAAGATTCATCGGTCTGGATGGGTTCTAAGTCAACGATTCCTTGATATCCAGGGTGCTTTCGACTCGTTTGAGCACGAGCATCTTCCGCGGACGAAGTACGATGTCATTGTGGATGAGACATCAAACAAGCCTGGCGAACAAGCATTTGAGGTGAGGAAACTAATATTTTACACTGAGAATCATCTGTTTACTGTGATTGAACTTCTCAAGAAACTTATATCGGGTCGTTATCTGGGTGAAATCTTGAGACTGGTCCTCTGTGAGCTCATAGATGAGGGTGTCCTCTTCCTCGGGCAGAATACCTACAAGCTTGAGAAACCGTACTGTTTCGATACTGCTTTCTTGTCTCTGATGGAAAGGTGGGCGCCTTTGTGTCGATACTCTTTCACTGGTGATCATCGGCTTATATCTCGATAGTGACCCGACAGATGAGCTTCTTATGATCATTGGCATATTCACCCACTTTTTCGCACTCGAGACGACGCTGGCCGAACGGCAGTTCTTCCGAGCTCTTGCCAAATTGATTGGGCGGCGTGCAGCACGACTGAGCTCATGCGGAATAGCAGCGATCGTGAAGAAGATGGGATACTTGGAAGAAGGTTGCTCTGTGGGTGCAGACGGTAGTCTGTACAATGTGCGTGCACCCCTCCGCCTTTATTTTCGTTTTCCCAAGGGGCACTAACAGTTTTTTCCTGACTAGAAATATCCCGGTTTTGCCGACAGGGTACATGAAGGTCTTCAGGATATCTTTGGAGACAAGGGACGGTGAGAACATGATTATCGCGCCACTACTATCTGACTGAACCTTGCATTCCTTACTACCCTACTGAACCGGGGTTTAGTAACATCGTGACCCATCATGCCGAAGATGGCAGTGGTGTCGGAAGCGCCATTATCGCCGGTGAGCTGTCTGCTCTCACGGAAGGGTAACCGCGGGATGGATTTGACCTCACCTCTCTTTGCAGCAATGACCAAGCTGAGAAAAGACGCTGGCCTGTACCTGCATGTCTGAGTGGGTGGATAATGCGGCATCATTGGATTAGGCACTAGTCAGGCTAGCAGCAGAAGAGGGGAGAGGTTTCGTTACGCACTAGATAGGGGACGAGCAAGTAGAACTCTGAAATTGATATGTATGTACTACGCCCTAAGCCCCTGGTCCATCAGCACCCCAGCCGCTCATCTCCGCAAAGGGAACTAACTCGGCTGGGTGTCCGCCCAATCTGCTATCAACAAATGATGGATCATATCCGCTCAAACTGCTTTGGTCCCAAGGCTTCCGTCCCTCTCCGATGGTTCTCGTCGGATCCGAATCATCGACGGGCACGTCATCAGCGTATGTTCCGAACGAACAGTCAATGTACCCCATCTGGGGTTTGACTGACAATAGTTTCTCAGCTGCTACATTTCCTCGAAGCGGGTTGTGTCGGGAGCGGGCCCAAACTCAGAGAGCTCCCATAACTGAAGCAGCGAGTTCCTGGGGGCCCCCTGGGCAGGTTAAACGACATGATGTTCCTCGGACCGAGTGGGACGATCAAACCGATCGATTGACACTGACAGCTGCCAGATTGTGGCTGCGCTCGAACGCTGCCGCGGGGGCATACGGATGCGTGTACAGCCAACTCTCTCTTTACCGGTCCCCTTGGAACGAGCGCTATTCAATTGTGGTATGCGTGAAGAGACGTCGGACGTGAACGTGCCTACGTGCCAAGAGACGGGTATGAATAGACGTGGTGTACCAAAAAAAAAAAAGTGTAGAGAAATCTATGCAAGGAGCGTAGCGAGGGAGCGTCATCCGTTGGAGGTGTCTAGTGGCATTTTACAAGAAAAACAAGCACCCAAAAAATACATCCCATAAACGTCCACGGACCGCGGGTTTGGATCACCGGATTCGTTTAAGTTTCCACTCGATCGAAAAGGGATATGTTGGGCGTTACACGTTCGAGCCCTTTCCCTCTTCGTCGGTGAGCTGGACCGGACTTTCCCCTTCGGGGTGTCGAGGGGCTTCAAAAGCGACCTGGATGTTGAGACGCGGCGAAAGCTGGGCATTGTATGGGACTGTCGGTTGGGTGGTCAACCTTCTCATGGCCTGGGAACCGGAGGGCGCAAGACGTGTAGTCATGTCTTTAGACCAAGCCTTCCCCTCGGAAACGCGATGAAGGATAAGGAGGGGTGCGATGACCTGCGAATTTGGAGCGGGGTAGTCAGTTGCTAAGAATAATGGGCTGGACTGGGGGAACAAGTCACCTGCGCTTCGCCTAGGATTTGCGTGAACGCATTGGCTAGAGGGCTGCCCATGGCGTACGGAACGAGGTATAACAACGAGCATATCGAATACACGGCGGCACTCTCAACGATTATGGCTGCAAAGCTTGTGTAAAGCATGCCGTATCCAGGGCCAAGCACCCTTGAGATGCACGCTCGATGATATAGCAGGCGGACGACCGTTAGGAGACAAATGAAGATATTGATGGCCAGGGAAACGCTAAGATAGGGGAAGAGGAAGCTGAAGGACATCCAGCCGGTCGCAGATCCCTCAGGTTGTGAGACAATAGTAAGCCAGAGGGAACCGGTAACTGTAAATACCACAGTAAGAGTTATAACGGGTCGGTATACACAAAAGGCCTCACCGACTGATGCAAGTAACATCAGGCATCCAAACACGGTCACGATAGAATGGAACTTGCTGTCTCTATACACTACAACGCAGCGCCATATCTTGTGATAGTATGAGTTTGTGGTCTAGATCGAACCTAGGGAGCTCACCATCAGGGCATCCGCACACCAGTTCGAAACAACGAAAGAAATGTTCAAAGGCGTGGAAGCAGTGGCTAGTTCATATGCATTGGGACCTGTGGAGTGAAAAGTGTTATTCTCGCCTGATGATTATCGCTAGAGCACGCACCACCCGGATAGTCCCTGTGGTTTATGAAGCCGAGCTGAGTGATCTGCGAGTTCGACGCGACGTAAATAGTACTTAATGCGAACACGAAGTTAACGTAGATGAAGAAAAACCAGTTTTTCTTAGCAGCGGTGTCGCGGGAGCGTATCCGACCCCAGAGGGAACGAGCGCACATTACGTAGAGAACCACAACGACACCATAGAACATGGCAGTGACGATTGCGCCATACAACCACGTCCCTTCAGCGTAGATTTGAGGTGGTTGGAACTGTGCATCGTCAGGGGCGGTTGACATCGCAAAATCGTGAGCGGAAGACCCCTTTGCCCTCCCCCTCCCCCCTTAACTTGGATAGACGTGGGAGAGCACAGGACGTGGGAATCACTGGGATCATGATGGGAGTGCCAGTCCCACTGAGAAGATTGGCTCAGTCCAGTTCTCACCAGCATGGGACATCCAGAGAGAAGTTGGCGAACGATGTCAGAGACAAAGAAGCATCGTGATGGAAATATCCGCTAAATGAGCTTTTAGGGAGTTTGAGAGCTCAAGAGTTCGAAATGTGAAGGCGAAGTTGGCCTATCATGGCGGTAATTGCCGGGCATCAACAGGTCGTGCCGCAGGCCGAGGTCGTTTGGAGCACTCCATGATCGAATAAGTAGCCAACGTGGTCGGACCGACAGTCGACGGATAGCGTGAACAACAGATCAGAATGGACAGGTAGGCGACGTCGTCGCTCTACCAATGGGGGCTGGAGATGACGCGATACCTCGATTGAGCGGATCGGCTCGCAGAAAGGGGGTGCGAAACGTCGCGGTAAGGAAATCACGTCTGAACAAATGGGAAAAAAATCACTATGGAGCGAAGATGGTGCAAGCTCGACCTACGTAACGCATCCGCGCCGGATTTTTTGTGTGGAACCCTAGTTGTTCCTTGGAGTAAGTGCCGTATTGGCATCGTTCCGAGTTTGGAACGTTGCTTATCATGTCATTTCGTGGTCTCGCAACACCATAGTACCCTCGGGCGCGCAATCCGAGCGCCCGAGTCGAGACTTGCTGCCACTGCGCACCTAGCCGCAGGCGGGGTTCAGGGAGGCTTAGCCCTTCAGGGATGATTGCCACATCAGCGGCGTTGCTATAATGTTTGATCAGCCCGAGCGCGGCAAAATTCAAAGAGGGGACCCCAGGGACGTCGGCCGTTCGAGGATGGCACGATGACAAACTGCAAACTTATTCATGTTCCCCGCCTGAGGCCGAGTGGGAGTTGGTATGTACTATGTCCGACGACTCGGAGCTTTTCGAACGCCTCGTTGTGGCCAAAGGAGAATGAAGTTAATTTCAAGTTGGGCGTTTCTACCCGATGCGGCTCAAGGGGTGGCCGCATGAACTCTGTATGTATGCACTTGGCGAAAAAAAAAAATTTCCGTCGCACGATTGAGG
>JBBPUA010000622.1:0-14354 GCA_038094355.1 Afroboletus lepidellus | reverse complement strand
GGGGGGGGGGGGGGTGGGGCGGTGGGTGGGGGGGGACGCGGGGGCGAGGGGGGGCTTGGGGGGGGGGAGGGTGTTGGCGCTGGAGCGGGTGGCGTTGACGGGCGGGAGATGGAGCTGGGAGGGTGGTGGTAGGTGCGAGGAATGGAAGAGCTGCTGGCGGACGGAGGAGTAGGGCGGGCCCTGGGAAGGTGGATCCATGGGGTGCACAATCTGGACGATCTTGTGGAACGGGGGTCGGGGCGGGGCGGGACGGGGCTGGAACCTGCGACGAAGAGAGGAGACAAGTCTGGCTCTGGCTCAGGGCGCTGGCTGGGACCACACGAGTCCCAAGTCAATTTATTAATCTCGTGTCGCCCAAACCCAGCAGCCCAAATAGCCGTCAACTGTCCGTATCTGTATCGTGCTTGCCGTGTCCATGCCGCACACGCTCGCACCCTCCCCGCCTTGATAATGTGCGCGAGCAGAGTCGGAAGAGTGGTGCGCAGCGCTCGCCGATAGCCGGACAAGTCCTGGCGGTGATCGACGTTCTCGAGCGGAACCATTTCGTTGACGGTCTGGACCAACGTTATTTGGCTGCCTTTTTTCCCTCGCACTTGGAGTGTAACGATAAGACGGCGCCAGGAGCAACACACGTTATCCCCTCGGTCTAGACCACAACACTTGGGCATCCGGAGCCGCGCCACTCCATCTCGTCCTCTCGAGTCTCGGGCGGCGGTGCACCGGGGCACCGCCATAGTACTAGTATATACCGTGATTTACCAGCGTGTACGAAAGCTCTGTCTTCCAAGATTAGTTCTCGTCGAGCAGGGCATCATGTGAGACGTTGGCAGCGTCGACGCGTGCGTTCAAGGCGGCCGTAGTGAGTGGCTGTGTAGCGCGGGACCTTGGCGAGGCTGTCGTTCCGCGTGAACCCGAGAGGCGGCGCTGGGTAAATTTCGTGTCGCGCTCATCTGCTCACGCTCCTTCTCTTCCTGCAGCCATGGCCTCTCTCGCTCGGTTATGTCCCTCCATCGCACGTCGCGTCGTTCGTAGTCTCCTGTCCTCATTTCCTTGACAACATTCCTCATTTTCTTTTTTTCTTTCAGCCTGCGTTCGCGCGAACCATCACCACCTCGGCCGACACCACCCAACTGTCTGACCCCATCACCGACAACTCCCAACCCTTTACCGTCAAGCTTCACGAAGAGTCCTTCCGCACCTACAGATGCGACCCGCCCACCCTCGACGTGCAAGTCCAAAAAGACCAACTCCTCCAAATGTACAAGGACATGCAGACCATGCGTCGCATGGAAATGGCAGCTGACACCCTCTACAAGGCCAAGCTCATTCGTGGTTTCTGCCATCTCGCTATTGGACAGGCATGCGCCGCCCTCGTTCCTATTTTCAGTTTGCTCATCGTAGTCTAGGAAGCTGTTTCTGTCGGCCTCGAGTACGGTATCAAACCTGAAGACCGTGTCATCACCGCCTACCGGTGTCACCCGTTCGCAGTGATGCGTGGGGGCACCATCAAAGGCGTCCTCGCTGAGCTCCTCGGTCGTCAGGATGGCATGTCCCGCGGAAAGGGCGGTTCTATGCACATCTTCACCCCCTCCTTCTTTGGCGGCAACGGTATTGTCGGTGCTCAAGTCCCTGTCGGTGCCGGCCTCGCCTTTGCCCAAAAGTATCTCGGCCAGAAGACCGCTACGTTCGCCCTGTACGGTGACGGTGCGAGCAACCAGGGACAAGTCTTTGAAGCGTTCAACATGGTATGTGGAATGGTTTCACCCGCCTGAACACTGGATGTATGCGTCGGCAGGCCAAACTGTGGGACCTCCCTTGCGTCTTTGTCTGCGAGAACAACAAGTATGGCATGGGTACATCAGCCGAGCGTAGTTCCTCCAACACCGAGTACTTTACCCGTGGAGACAAGATCCCTGGTCTCCAGGTGCGCCCCCCGCATTGCCCAACTGCACTGCACTACTGATCCTCGACAATGTATTCGCACAGGTCAACGGTATGGACATCATTGCATCCAAGCACGCCGTCGAGTACGCCCGTAACTGGGTCGTCGAAGGCAATGGCCCGCTCTTGATGGAGTTTGTTACTTATCGCTACGGTGGTCACTCGTGCGTGTCCCTCTGTTTCTCCCCGTTTTGATTTGCTCACGACTTGGCCGATAGGATGTCTGATCCCGGTACGACGTACCGCACGCGTGAGGAAGTTCAGCGGATGCGGAGCACCCAAGACCCCATCCGTGGATTGCAACGGTACATCGAAGATTGGGGCCTTGCCACTGAGCAAGAGCTCAAGGCGCGTTTTCCCCATCTCGCTTTTTACCAACGTTGACATTGCCGCTTTGACACTACCAGCAACTCGACAAGGATGCCAAGGCAGAGGTTGACAAGGCCGTCGAGGAAGCTAAGCAATCTCCCGAACCTACCGCAAAGGACCTCTGGACAGATATTTACTACAAGGGGACCGAACCACCGTTCATGCGTGGTCGGGAACGGGAAGACGTGCGTGCCGCTTTCCAATCTCTGCTGGCGGCCTGCTCACACGACACCATTTGCCATGACAGGTGCACTATTATTGAGCATGATTCGGTGGCCGATATGTGGAGGCATAGAGTAGAGGGAGACACAGGCATCACATGCATACAGGACCTACGATAGATACAGGACTTTTGTTTCGGTAGAATATGGCCTCAACCGAACGATTGCTCCTTTTATGACTCTCGAGCGGAGTTCGAAATGGATCTCGCGTCGAATGACCACAAACGTTGAAATCTATCTACCTGACCGTGGTGTTCAAGTCGCCTTGCTCTCCATCCCCCACAGTGATATTCGAAGGCTTACGACCCGTCCTCTCAAATGGATGCGATTCATTATGTTCAGCATTTGTGGGGCCCGGGGTGATCTTTCTGCAACGCCGCATGGTCCGCCACTCGACTATGAGAGCATCTCGTTGGACGCGGATCGATATTATTATAAACCTTCGAGTATAAGCTCTTTTTGTATTTCGGAGCATTCCCCAACTCATGCACATTTCTCTAGAACAATTTGCATTTGTGGACCCCCGCACTTTGAATGACCAGATTTCGTCTTCCGCCAGATCTCGCCGCAGTGCCGGTTTCAGACGGCGAGTCATGCAACGAGACGGACAGGCTTGCGTTATCACAAGGCGAAGTGGAGCGTATTGTGATGCGGCCCACCTAATCCCCAGGAGCAAAGGCGACGAGGTAACATGCCATGATTATTTGATACGATTCTCCTGACGTCCTATTCAAGTATATTCGGAGGGTCATCGAAATTCGCACCCAGTGTTATGACCTGCAATCGCAACCACAACCCTCCGATTTGGGCATCGATGCTGTTGAGAATGGAATGTTGTTAAACAAGGACCTGCATGCTATGCTCGGCCTTGGAACCGTCGCTTTCTTGAGGGTACGGCGCCTCGCCACTTTATATGTGGTTTTAATCTGTTCCGTGTTTAGACCCCTAATTTTGCAATGGATCCCACCAACGTACCAAGAATCGAACAAGGTGATCCTTCTCGTGCGGATTACATCACGCTACACCAGTTAAAGCCCGATAATTATAATGAAGCCCAGCTTTTCTTGGATACGGTGGCGAGTGGACAGTCGCCGTCCCCTTTCTTGGGATATATTGCAGGGTTACACGTAGATGCATTGTTCCCAGCGGCCACAAACACGCAGCACCTCCCGCCTGCGATAATTCTTGATTTCATGTACGGTGTCGCCGCTTACAGGCACTGGAAAAGTGGATCCCTTCACGACGTGATAAACGACTACTTTTCAAATCATTACGAACGGATTCCAGTACCCCCCCGCCATCACGAGAGCGACTATCTTCCCTGTTCAGAGGCGCACTCGGAGGAGGAAGGGGATGTACTGGTGAATGCAATGGACGAGATGAACATGGTGATGATGTTCTTCAGTGGAATTACCCCACGAGAGGCGGAGAAGATGCAGGAGAAGCGGATGGAAGAGGCGGAGTTGAAGGCACAGGAAGCAAGCCGAGCTAAAGTGATGGAATGGAGGGAGACTGGGAGTTGCTTGTAAGTCACTGATTTTGAATCGCGCTTCATATGATGCACCCATGCATGGCATCATTGGGAACCATTACATAAGGCATGCTGGGCATCGATGACTTGGGTTAAGGGCAAAGCCGAGAGTTCCAGGGACCCTAAACATCCACCATGCTCCCATCCAGGACAGACGGAGGATTGGAAAGACGTGATTTCCAGCGTGCCAGGTGGAAGGTCTGTCTGCCCGGCTTTGCAAGATTCCAATACCACTTCGGGCGGGAGACCAGGACTTGAGAGTTTACCGGACATCGTGCAAAGAGGGATGTCTTGGAGAGCACCGGCGTCTGATGGTCTGCCTCATTTCTCTCAGCACAAGCGGTGGGGTCCGAGAACGGTTTGGTGGGCCGACTGCGCTGAAACCGAGGTAGTTCTAGAAGCATTGGCGGGTAATCCGAGGTCAAGCCGTGACGAGACCGCCAAGAGTAGTGAAGCAAAAAGAATCAGACACCAATCTTCCTCGAATATCATCATCGCACGGGTTCCATGGAACTGTGAATACGTGCTGCGACTGAAAACAGGCTACTCCGGGCCGTCGGACGTGAGCTGGACCATATCCTCTAACCTGAGTTGATCGCCAGGTAGTGACGAGGAAGGGGCTTGGTCACAAACCCGGGGACCGCCAGGAGAGGGCTGTACAGCAAACATCAAGATCTGCCTGCACCTGCGGGCGGTATCGGCGACTGCGGGGGTCCTGCAATTCCGCCTGTGACAGGAAAACGACACCACCGCGGGATGGCGAAGAAACGGTGTCAAGGAGGGACATAAAAGCACACCTTGTTATGTATTAGAGTTGACTAGGGTTAGCTATTCCGTTTGCGGACAAAACGAAACCCAGAAACAAAAGATGGATCGGTGAGCTAGGTGCGGTCAAGAGAACATGTCCACATGCTACGATCTCTGCCCGCAGATTAGCCGCCAGTTGAAGGACCAGTGACAAAAAGGTAAAAGGATTGGCATCAGCCTCTAGCCGTACTTAGCAGATAATGCGGGGTCTAAGCGACGTTTCGATCTATACTCCAAGATCAAGGGGACTGGAAACTGTTTGGGAACGACAGCAAGGAAAAAAAACCTACTTACAGGCTATCTCACCAGATCCTAGGAGAAACTTGAAGTTTGATCCGCGCTGGTTTGCTGATTCAGTTCGCACTACATGGCATTGGAAGCACAGGGAAAGCAGGCGGCAATCGGTTTGAAGTCTCCTCCAAGCTTCAAACACATACAACACGGAAATGATCGACTTGAAAGTCAACCCACCTTACACGAATGCTACATATCATATGCGTAGACCTCAGGAACCTGCGGGCGATGGACATCATTGAAGGTTCTTTCCACGATACATAAGGTTGTCTCCCAGGGGCGAAAAGAAGTAAAAGGATGAGACGAAACGAGAGCCGACATACGGCATGCGAAGACCGGACATTTGCACCAGCCCATGTCTACTCGGCGAGCAGAATATATCCCGTTTGGCACCCTGATATCGAGAAACAATCGCACCCCGGTTGGTTCGGTCTTGACCGGTACACACTCTGGTCACCCGACTGACAGGGTGTGAAATTGCGGGATCGTGCTGGAACCCAAAAAACGTAAGCCGCAGTGACAGCCCGGCGAAGCGAGAGGGGGCCCGAAACGTACTGACTTTCTCCGAGTCCCGCCCGCCGGCGCCACACAGTTCGTAAGACGTCCGTTGAGTGCACCCGTATTCCCACCCGGCTGCATTTTCCGTCTGCCGCTGGTCGGGCATCCCGGTCACTGATCACAGTACCCAAGAGTACAGCCTTCCGTTACCTGAGCTTTAGTGAACTCGCAGACGTTTGAAGCGATAATGTTGTTGGGTTGGACGTGTTCTGTGGAGGTGTGCCTGATGATTCAAAGCCCGTTTAGCTTGTCATCACATACGCTTCAAGCATCAAGCATCATGAAGCATACTGATCACGACTTTAGTATGTCGCCATGAGCTAAAAACTAGTCTTAATACTACACACACCTTCGTCATACATAATCTTGATCGTCTCCTCGGTGCAGGGCCTTAAAGTCCGAGTAAATGAACCATCAATCTTGGCTTCCCCTGGGAACAACACATATCGACGATGCACCAAACCTCTGACAGGCACTGGTAAAGAACGCCGTTCGTTTCGTAGGCTGCCAAACGCTATAGCTTCCCCTCACTTTTCCACGTGGAAGAAAGTTCGGCCCGGAGGTTCCACGTTTGATTCCTGAGACTCCTTGATCGTGGCCGCCGATCTTCCAAACTCTGTCAAGTCGTCGCGTCAGTCCGCGGCCTCCCTTGTACTCACCAGAGTCCTTGGGGCCCGCTCTCCGGACGATGATATGGCGTGTCTAGCAAGTGCTGAGGCGTGATTGGAAGAGGTGACACGTATACGTCCCAGTTTCTGACGTGTTCTAAACGTGTGGAGGTTGGTGGGAGAAACTGGCCGACGTATGTCTTGTAAGCATGTAAGCCGCTGTCGCGTATATGATAGTCCGGCAACCAACATCGCCTGCGAGAGTCGGAAGCTCGGTTATGATGTAACTGGAAATGCGAAACATGACATGAACTGGACAGGCGTAGCGTGGCGAGTTGCCTAGATCGAAAACTATATCTCCCGTTGACACAGATCAACCATCCATCGTAATGTATGTACACAGCGTACTGTTCAAGTGTACAGAGCGACAAAACATTATCGTTCAGTGGTACTTGTACGATTACCGGGCGACGAATTAATGTCCACATTACCGAGGTTAGGTTATCACTGTCCAAAATGTATAAAGAAATCTCTCCGCAGTGATGTACAATCACTTCACGCGACGGTGATTGTCTGATTGAGCGTCTCCAAGAACGGGAAGAGTCCTGCCTACATGCACGAAAGTGTGTTCAGGTTAGCGTCAACGTCAGCATCCCATCGCGGCATCGCATGTGTCGTTTCAACTCACCCCAATGAGCGTGACATGCGCCACACCGATCAACGCAGTACCAGCCGAAAACGAGCTGGGAACCTGCACAGTGAAGTTTTGGTACGGCGGTAAGTACGTTTCGTGGTACTGCGGACTAAATGGCCCGTTGTACAGAATGGTACCCATGACACTTGAAGGAGGGATGCAAGGGCGGCTTGCGCAAGACTGCAAGCCAATGACGACCGCAACCTCTTCAGAGCCAGTCAAGGTGTTCTATGAAACGTTAATGGAGTAGGGAATAAGCGATCAAGGAAATGAAGATGGAGGTCCAAGCGTACCGGGCGCTGTACTTGGACGATAAGGCCACTTCCAGCGCTTACGGTTTGATTGTTATTCGGGAGTCCAATGACGGCGCTTTGGGCAAAGACGGTGGTAACAAACAGGAAGACGGTGAACAGCAATTTAAACATGGCGAAAACCTGAAAGGCCAAGTGAAGTTTCTTCAGCCGATCAGCGAGAGCTACATTGCCAGACCCTCCGGATTGATCTTTTATACCGGAGTAAGTGGGCCATGGTCATCGTTGCCCGTTCATGTGGCGTTGAAGAGGTAGATTGTTTGTCAGGCATGCGGTCATTGCCGCCCGCAACGCTCAGTGAGGTGGCATGGAGAGTGTGCGCCGTTGGAAGCAGTTGCGGGTGAGCGGGGTTTACGGGTCAAGAAGCGCCGTGATGAAGCCGACCGCGAATGGCCCAGTCAATGGCGATGCTCGGGCAATGATGATCACCGCGCAAGGAACAGAGAAGAACCTCTGAGTCGGCCAAACTCCATTCTTTGGGCATTGCCATCCAACTGCCAGCGCAGCATAACGAACGGCTCGCAGGTTCATTTGCCCTGCATTCGGGTTAGAGTCACGTTCCGGCGAAGGGGAGTCCGCGTACACGCATAAGATCGCTGTCGAACATTTTTTCGATTCATGGCAACCCTTTGAATCTAGCTGTAATAGTCCGCATCGATTAGCGGCGACAGGTGAACAAACTCACAACTTGGTGCACGGCGGAGTCGAGACACTGACTAAGACTCCGGCTCGAGTTCCCACACTACTTCCTCCCGGAATTCTCGTTGCGACTGCGGCCATCGCTAAGTTGCCAGCAGAACGTTAGAAATGAAATGATGTCAAGAACATATCGTCAGACGTTCTCGACTTGCCAGATGGGCCGCGACGGCGCGTGTCAAATTCTACCCGCTCACCGACGATGATTCGGATCATGATGCTGATGCTGAGGATGTTTCAGTGACTCCCCTGAAGCAGGTACATAGTTTCAGGTCACTGGTTGGTCACCGGCCTTGTACTGAGTCGTGTCTTCCGAACGGCCCGGCCGAAGTTCGCTGCGGTACGTTGTCCCTTTTCGCCGTCACTTATCTCCTTTGTGTTCTCATGGTCTCCGGATTTGACTACTTGTCTCTGCATCTTGGGGACCCATCTGGAGGACAGTTTCTACTTGTAATGATCCATGATCCGCTGGACTGTTTGTATCTCCGGGACGAGCAATCTCCAAGGTGAACCTCAAACTGATCCGTATAGTATTAGTCAGCATTATTCTGGCATCCGGGGCGTTACACGCCCGAAGTCTCCGAGGAGGTAGGTTTCCGTTTCCACGGATAAGCTCTCCTGAAGAATGGTGGGTGCGACGTACCTTGGTTTGTACTGTTCCTCTTGGCTTGCTAATCAAATCATGATGAATTTGCTCGCCTTGACGTTGCCATTCATACACAATTGCGTCAACCCGAACACGAAAGTCTCACGAAGCCAAGGCTCTCATGTTGCAGCTGGCATAACTGCCTTCGGTGTCATACGTACGATGGTTTCATCCGCTTCCCGTTCTTACCAGCTTTTGAATATGTGGGTGCTGACCGACTACGAACCTGATGATGGGCTGTATCGTGGGGATGCCTCCTCCCAATTGGAGTGTAATACCGCCGTGCATCATCATACATAAGAGCTAAGTAGTTTGTGCCCCTTGCCATTGAATCTCATCTCCCCCTTTCCATTACTCAGTGTGTCAACAGGTAATAAATTTTAAGAAAGGATGACTTCGTCCACGTTTCGGATCGTGCTTGGATGTGCTTATCGGACCGGTCACGCGGACAAGGCTTTTCCCATATACCCGGTGGCCCATTTCGTATTTACGATCGAGACGGTGCCTCATTTATCCGCTCGTGCTCTGTCGTGCGCGAGGAAATGCAATGCCGAGCGAGAAATACTAGTCTCCAACTATCTGTTTTGGGACTCCCCTGAACACCGTTGACATTCAACCCTTCTTCGGTGGACCCATTTATGGCTAGAGATTAGACAGGCGCCGTGTCCCCGAAATGGTTTGTATCACGCCAAGTACATACGTTCCGACGTATTGTGACCGTGTCTCCCGGGGAGTATCCTTAGGTTCCTGAGCGTCTTGCTCGGCGGCGGATTTTGGCTTTATAATCGAGCTAGAAAATGACATTAAGGCTGAGTACTGGGGTTCCTCGACATTGTGCCGCTTTAACCTCTCTGGATGTGCGGCGTCTGCGAGAAAGCCGGTGTTAGGGAAAATTCAACTAACCGTGGCCATTCTATGACGACAGCCTGCAGCGAGAGAACAAAAACCAGTCTGCTAACTTCTGAATGGGTCCGATGATCATTAATTGTTTGTTGTCTGACCAAACGTGACGCTCCCCCCTTTCTCCTCATTCGCACCAAGCCAAATCGAGGTGAATAGCTTCACTTTCCATCAGCAGTGCAATTAAAATGGAAGTTCACGTTCCTCACTGGTGGGGTGCCTACCGCAGTGTTGCTGTGCCTCTTTCACTCAATGCCGTCGCAAATGTTCGACAAGATCCTCACGTCATGGATAAGTCGGCGTGGGGTGGTTTCCCTCGTTGTTCGTGGCAATGAGGATAACCTTGATTGATTGATTTATGTAACTGGTTACCGTTCTGAGCCAAAGTTCTTCCCGATGGCTGCTTTGAGAGCCGAAGGACGATGAAATTAACGAGCAGGGGTTCATGATCCGGGAGGAATTATTCCAGTTACACTAGCATTGAAGTGAATAACCACAACTGTCTTCTACATATTTAGGTGGAGCCGTGTTGCAAGTGGGTCATGAGGCACTCTCTTTGACGTAGGACTATTGCGCGTGCGCTCCCCGACCTTCGTGAGTTAATTTAGAGGACGTCGCTAGTAACGCTCTGGTTCCGACGGAACAGAATACCATGGCGTTTGTATAACAAAAATGGTAGCATCCACGATCGAGGAACCACCGTCGGCCCTGGCGCTGGGAATACGTAGATCAAAAGAACGTAAATCAGATAAATGGACTGACAGCCAGCCGACAGCACTAATGAGTGATGACTGTTCCGAAGGAAAAGGGGGAAATACGTCAGTATTCCGACGGAAGTTGCAGTAAAAGAAAGTTCGGAGCCAACTGGTCAACCCAGTTTACGGGAGTGTGGGGACGATATTTGACGATGTGACTCTCTTGTTCTCATGGACGCGATCCTCGTGATTTTTGGGAGGGTGACAATAAAAATAAGTACCAGGGTACCGGGGGGAAAAGACGCAAGCAAAGCTCTACATGGTCCGCGGCCGCCATATTCCTGGGCTTGTAGGGTTTCGGAATCGTTTTCGTACAAGCGAAAGGTGATCTGTCGTGTCGAGATTTATGGGCAGATAGGTCGCGGGGCAGAACCGAAAGGGGTATCATGACTGTCGTGTCGTCCAACGAACTTGGAGTTTTGGGCTGGCTATCGTGGGCCAATGAGAGTAAACGAAAATAGTCTGGTGATCTCGGCGTGAGCCAAATTAGCGAGTCGTTCCATGGAAGGACAATGGGGTCGAAGAAGGGCTCTCCGGTGAGAGCCTGATGGCGTAGCGAACTGAAGGAAACATTACGAAAGAGACGAGAGTGGTGTTCCCGCAGGGAAAAATATTGAAACGACGCAATGAGTGGCGTACCGGACGGAACTACACTTTTGCAGACTACAAATGCCCCTACAAGAGATTGGTAGGCATGACGGGCGGTTGAGGCGGGTAAACGGACTCGACTGATCGGTGGTGATGGCAACCACTGGAGAGGGTGTCGGGGATGGAGGGGAATTATAGAGGAGGAGGCATTGATCGGGCGTGACACGGTGGGAGCAAGAATCTTGTTCGGGACGAGGACGTCGTTACGGGCTGTTGCCGACAAAAACGCGACGTCGGCTAGATAACGATCTAAATAAATAATAAAATAATCAAAACAAAATATTTAAAAATTAATCATCTGATCGGAATTAGCCGAGAAGATATTCGGGTATGGGAGGTTTGGTGAGTTATGTACCGTCGTCTTCTTGACCACAACCACTCCCTTCCCCTCCCTCGCATGGTCCTTTGAGTGTCCTGCCCTTCTTTCCTCTCCCTCCTCCTTTCCGATTAAGCCTCGCCGCAACCAAGGATACCGCTTGTGGTGCGCGTCCCAAATGCCATTAATTCGTCTCCCATCTCATCTCTTTTCCAGATCTCGCGACCCTTGCCGGCTTCTCCTCTTCCGCTCTTAATACCTTCCCTCGGCCTCAAAGGATCAATCAGTAGTACGCTTGAGCTCGGCTCGCTGCTCTGATTCTATACGCATCCTCCCGTTCTCCTCGTGCACAGCAAAAGGGCCTCCGCTGAACTCGTTCGCGTACCTTTTCTGTTACTCCTCGTAATCGACCCTATCCTTAATCAACTCTTGCCTTCGGTCATCCGTTATCGTCTCTCCGCTATTCCTTCATTGTAGATTCAGGTTCGCCATGGCTGTATCCCTTCCGGTCCCCTCCGCTTCTCCCGACGGTCAGTCTCCACCCTCCGACGACGGTTCTGTATCCCCACAAACCCCGGTCTCTCCCCCGCATGCCCGGCCTTTGGCTCTCCCTCAGCTCTCCGAACAGCCTCAAAACTCCCCACAGCCCCAGTCACCATCCTCCAACCCCGGAACCGCTCAGCCCAAGAGGAAGCCTAGCCGTCGCGCCAATACTGCCGAGCGACGTGCGACCCACAACGCCGTTGAGAGGCAGCGTAGGGAAACCTTGAACGGCAGATTCTTGGCAAGTTCTTTTTGTGATCATGTTTCATTCATCAATTAAGTTGCGCTTCAGGACCTTGCTGCTTTACTCCCAAATCTTTCTCAGATCCGCCGGCCGTCCAAGTCGGCCATCGTCAATTCTTCGATTGCCCACATCCATGCCTCCCGTCGCCACCGCCTCCTTGCCTCACGTGAATTACGTTTACTCAAACTGGAGTCCGATGCACTTCGCCGGGAATTGAACGAATGGCGCGACAGAGCAGGTCTTCCCCGTGTTGATGAGCCAGTCAGAGGCGATGGATTCACCATGGTGCTCAGTGGGGAAGTCGAAGTTCTTACTGCCGGCATTGGGGAAGAAGAAGAAGACGGCCAGGGCCAATTCGATGGTTTTGAAGATGGAGATGACGAGCTCCCTGCCCCCATGCCAGCTATTATGGACAACGGTGAGGATGCCATGACCGCTGACGCGCTCATGAATGGCGGCATGTTTGGACACAATGTCACTGCAGGCAGTGCGAACTCTGTTGAAATGAAGATGGCGCGGATGCTTCCTCGAGCTCAGCCCACCCCGCACGGTGGTCCTGTAGTTGCTCAGATACCAGCATCTGTTTCTTACGAGAACCCAGCAATGCCTGCTCTCTACGAACCCCAGGTTGCTCCGCACTTTGCAGGCACCGCCCATCTCGGACAGCACGGCATTACAACTCCCGAGGCCGACAAAGTACCTGCTTGGACTACGAACATATACACGGGATACAACACACAAGTCCAGCTTCAAGCACAACGGTCAATGATCACACCTCCGAATGGTGCCCACGCTGTGCCCCATTCACCACCCCCCGCGTCAGCGGCGGCTTTCACCGACTACGCTTTTCTCGCGAACCTCAAGCGACAACAATTGATGGCCCTGCATGGTACCATGGCGTACGCGGTTGATGGCGATGATTCTTCTTCTGTTGGGTCGAGCCACAGTGGCCGGGAGAGAAGTGGAAGTGGTTCTGGCGGTAGTGGATTTGGCTCCCCTCCCCATGGCACCACTAGCTACGAACTGTCCAACGCGATGCCCGAGTTTGCCATGGCAAGAAGGATCGGCAACACTGGACTGCAGATCAACACTACTGTGCCTGGCCCGTGGGGTGGGAGAGGAGAGGAGGGGATGAATGGAATGGTCATGAAACAGGCCATGAACTCTCCGATGCATATGGTCCCCAACGGTGGCGGATACGGTATGATGCTGTGAAGGAGGGCTGTCGTGCGTTCTACTTTTTGCTTTGGGCCCGCTCGCCTCGTGTCACACGCATCTTACTAGCTCTTTTCCCCTTCTGGCCGTGGGACTCTCGAGGTCTGCGGCCTTGCCGTTTTGTCTTATCCATTGGCTGCCTCTTGTCATCGTGTGACGTGCCTTGTTCTTGGATGGTGGTACAGATCGTCTCTTGTTCTCATTCTTTTTCCACACTCGCTCCTCAAGTTACGCTCATAGCTCCCGACATCCAGTTCCCTCTACCGCAGTTATCTCCAACCCCGCTTAGCCTATTACCGCGAGGTATCGTGTATCAACATTCTTTTACGTCCGTGTCATTCTTTATTATATGCCAAAACACAAGACCTCGTCGCTCTTTCTGGGTTTCAAATACCTCCTTCACTCTCTTTAGTAATCGTTCGTGCGAGCTTTACCATTTGATTGCCGTGATGACTTGGACTCGCCATCTTTGCATGTAGCGTTCCTAACCCAATTACTACGAATTAAAAAAGTAATATAATCTAGTTAGAGATAATTATAACTTGTATCCAGTCTGGTGACCCGATTAACGTTGTTGGCGATGAACGGTCGTCGTATGGCGACAGATGGACGCCTTGTTTCTTGGAAACGATGGTGTGGGCTGTGTGCGCAGCTCAAGGGCAAAAGGAAGTTGAGCAAAAGGGACGCCCGCTCGAGGTCGTCCTGGAATCAAAACGTACTACGCCAAGCGCGCAGCCAACGGCGGTTGTCATGGCGGGTCGACGGATTTAGGCGTCGTTGATGGCGGCTCGGAGGTGCTGAACCTCCGGCCTCCGGTATCGACAGGGTCCGAGGGGCGGTTCGTCCTCGACCCTTGATTCCCGTTCCCCTCTGGCGCGCCGAACGCGACAGACTGAGCCTCGGCCCGTGCGTGACGCTGGAACGAGGAGCGACGACCGGGCGCCATCCGACCCTAGGGTGGAAGGACGCCGAGTGTTGAATGCTCCCATGAAGGCACCGCTGCCCCATGGAGCTCGCTTCGCAGACTGCCGTCGAAGCCCAACCCCGCTGTCTGTTG
>JBBPUA010000621.1:0-14365 GCA_038094355.1 Afroboletus lepidellus | reverse complement strand
ACTTGACTGCAGCGAGCTTCGAATCCATCGCGTCGTGTGACCGTCGTATTGATTGCCGCGTCATAAGTGGATGAACCGACGGAGGTCCGGACCGAGCCAGTCACCTGGCGCCGCTCCACCAGCGATGCACACGCCTCGTTATCCTAACAGCTGGTGTAGAGGCGATCAGCAATTCGCAATGATACCGTCTGCGTGTCAATCAAGTCCGAGAGGTCTCCGGTCGTCGCCATTCTAAATGAGGGCGTCGGATCGACGAAAACAATGTCTTGGGCGCCGTTAGATCCGAACAGCAAATTGACGGACCCAAATATGCGTTCTGCGGTTAAGGGTGGGTGCAACCTCGTTCAGAAGAGAGACGAGAGGTCGAGCCATATCCTGAGTAGTGGATATCACATCAGTAGCAGAAAGATTTAAGAAAAAGGGGGTCCATACAGCACTCGGGCGACGTCGGGTTCGATGACAACAGGACACTCGAAAGATCCAAGACTACCTGAAAAAAATTACCATCGTTCACGATTGATATTCCCGTTTTCCAAGAGGCACTCACGCCACGCAGCTAGCGCACAGGCGAGTACACCGCGAGTGCAGAAGAGGGTCAGAGGTGGCGCCAGTATTAGGGCTGCCACGCAAGGCGGAGACTAAATTATCAGAGTTGAATCCAAGCACGGGGACGACGAACGTACCAAGGTGGTCACAAGCACGGACTAAGGGCCTCGGCAGTGATTCATGATGACGGTTACATTCCATATGGTTCTTGAACCTGACGATGGAAGTCCCATGCGACATTTATTCTTGCGCGGTTCCACTCGCATCCTAACACCCGTAAGGGAGGATGAACCCCATTTCTTGACTGAGTGACTCGGAGGGAAACTTAGCTGCGCGATTGACCCGATGGAAACCCGACGTTCCGGGAGTTGCCGAGTACGCGTCTTCCGAAGAACGTCATCAGGCGTCATCGCGTCATCACTACCAACGCCTGACTCTCAGTCAGACGATGCGATGCGATAATACTCACACGGGTCAAATAATTAGAGACAGAAGAAACCATGAATTAAGGAGGTTGTTCAAACTACGATCGCAAACGTCCACCAACAACCCAGAGGGCTATCAGCTTCTCCAATATCGCCGGCGTGATCTCCTGTACCTGGACAGTAATCAAAGACTCGGCAGAGACTCGCCTATACGCTGCCACGTTGCCAGGATCCGGCGTCAGTAATAGCGCACTAAATGGCTGTCTCAGTCGAGCGAGGGTTCGGAAAGCCTGTATCTCCTTGTCCGTCTCCGCCAGTGTTGATGGTGGTAGGAGAGACGCTGCGTCACCAAGTCGTGTTGCGGTCTGTCGTCTAAACGAGAAAAAGCGAGAAGCAAGCCTTGCTCGTGCGTTTGATGTCATCGAGGAAGCAATAGAAGTGATTGTCGCCGACTTGCTAACCGAGGCCAACTGGTCGTCTGTGGCCTCCTCGGTGATCGCCTGAAGTATGCTTCCGACAGGCTGTCGGTCAAGCAGAAAGTCAATCCATGGATGGACAAGGGTCAGGGATTTGAATCGAGTGAAGTCTTCCTCCGCCATGATTTCTATAATCCCGAGCGCTGCCGTCTGCGCCTGGAAGACCCCGTTCCGCAAAACCGACAGAGGGCCCAGTTTGAAGAGGATGCATGGAAGTTTCATTCGTTTTCCTACGAACAGCGGTACAGGGAGTTCAATGAGGCAGTCGTATAATCTTGTGACTGAAGCGCGATTCACAGAAGCTCTGCGCAGCCCATTAATGGCAGTCTCCATATCGCCGTTTGCAGATATAGGCGGAATGTGTGAGGTTGGCAACTGGTTGAACACTGCTATCATGGCGGGAAGACAACTGTTGAAGCCGCCAGACCTGCCTGTCCATGCGAGAATACTCGTATCTCCGGAGCTCGTCAGTAGCTGCGCCAGCAACCGCCCAAGTGCCCCATCCCCTTCCCCGTAAACGACGGGCATTGAAAGAGAGAATATTCCGAGCAACGAGTAAGCCACATCTTCGACCCGTGTTGACTGACGTGTCGAAGCTAGACGAAGTTTTTCCCGTATATCTTCCAACCCTGGTCGAAGTGACATCAGGGCCTCTGTCGAGATACCCGTGGCCGCCTCCATCTCTGCTATGATCTCGGGGCACTCTTTGTGGTTGGGAACATCGAGGTCTTTGTATGGTGTCCAGTCCTTGTTGTAGAATCGGACCACCTTTGAGGCGTGGTATTCCTGAAAAGTCCAAGCGCGAGTGTTCCAGATACTTTCAACTAGGCGCCGTCCCGGGACATCGCAGAGTAAGACGACTGTTAGGGTAGAACTCCGGTACCACTGAAACATGGACACGAGCGCCTCCTGAAGTACAGATGGATCTGTCTTGTTGATACAGCAAGTATCGGTCCACGCCCAACGCAGCCCAGCATCCCGTGCGATCTTACAGAAGTTCCGTAGCTTGTCGTGAGTCGGTGACTTCTCGAGCTCATAAACAGTAACCTGTACGACCTTTTCATACGGTGGTTCATTTGCTTTCCACTTGTGCGAAAACGTGGCGTAGCGGTAGTACTGGCCAACTTCGTCCCGAATTCGGGAATGGTCGATTTTGGTGGTTGTAGAAGACACCAATTCATGAAAGATCGGCTGGGATTCGAACGAGGATGCTTGTCCAGCTCTATCGAGGAGACGACCAGAGTGCGTATTGATGAGGGCCAATGGAAATTTGCGAATAGCATTTTGAACAGCCTCGCGAATGAACGATTCTGTTTCCTCTGGTTTGACATAACTGTCGACCACGTTCTACGAGGGATCAATGGGTAAACATGGACTTCATAAGGTCCTCCTCACCACGAATGTCCGGATCAGTAGACTCTGACATTTTCACGAGCATCGTCTTGAACGCCGCCTCGGCATCACTATAGTGACTGGCGCCACGCAATGCCGCATGCCTCCTCTCGTAGCCTAGTGGCGACGATGGATCAAGCACGACAACCTGTCGAGTATTGAGAATGTAAAATGATCATGACAATATTGACGTACTTCGTTCGCGTCGTTTAAAGCATCCTTCCATTGCCCCACGTTGGCCAGGGCGTTGCTGCGCTTCCCCAATAACGCTCGGCGCTCGCTAGGTTTGAGGGACAATGCCACCGCATAACGGACGATAGCTTGGTCATGCTGTCGAGCACCCATCATGTCATCGCCAAGTTCCTCCAATTTTCTGGAGCACCAATCTTCGACGTCTGATAGTACAATATCAAAGATGTGTTATCGGCAATGCACATAGAATCACTGACCGACAATCCCTCTTGCTTGCTCGCAATCACTGGTCTGGGTTAATTCACTCGCCATTTCCAGTAAACATTCGATTGCGTCCGAATCATGATGAATTGCCTCCAGACGTTCATATAGGGTACGAAAGATGGACCATTTCGGAACAATAAACTACAGACCAAATCCATTAAGACATGCAGGAATGACACAAGGAGATACTCACGGCAGTACCGGTTTCCAAGGCATCTCTCCAGGAGCAGCTCCTCAACGTCGCTCTGGCCCACTCCCTCAAAAGCAGTGCATGATCAGCATAAAGCTCTTTAGTGTCGGCGTCTGAAACAGAGAGACATCGTTGCGTGAAATCTGACGAAAGGATCAAAACATGCTACATCGACAGCCAAGATACAAGCCTACCCGAAATCCACTCGACGACTGCTTTATCCTTGTATATCTCCTTCTCAAAACTATTTGCCAGCTCTAAAAAGAATTCTCCCGCATGTTTTATATGACTTGCTGAATAGAGGGCCTCACAGAGATGCTGTCGGATTGTAACGTCGAGAACATCAAACTCCCATCCAGATATCTATTGGAGTATGATCGATTTCTAACTGTGACGGTATGCCCGCAAGAAGACTCACCAGTGAGACCATAACGAGTAGTTGTTTGGGGTACGGTCGTAGTTTGGACTGTGCATGCTGAAATGACTGTATCGCATCTCCATAACTACTACATTCCATGTGCGACTTTCCGACAAGAAGATGCATGTGGGCCTATCAAAGGCATTAGTCATATACTCATCATTCGATAGTGTTTGTTTACACACACCTGGACCACATAAAATACTGAATTGTCCTGAACAGTAGCGATGAGGTCATTCATGCGGGATATCGCATCGGCATGCTCTCCGGCCATGAACACGATGATGGCCTAGGAAAGATGAGCAGTGACGCGGCGCCGGACTAAAATACATACCTTCAGAAGAAGAACGAAGGTGAGATCCGACGAGTGAAGGTACTTGAAGGTGAGGTCAGTTGAGTGAGCGTGTCTGAATGCAACGTCAGGCGGTTGATGGTAGCGGAATGCGAGGTCGCAGGATTGATATGCTTCATTCCTTTGCCCATTGCCGGCGTGCGCCACGCTCCTTGCGATGTATCCGATGAATGACGGTTGAATGTCAATTGCCTTCGTATAAGTAAGCCACGGTTGGCATGCTCAATATATAGGGGAGTCAAGCGGACCATGTCGGCATCTGCTAATGCCATACTCCACTTTCGCAAACGAGCCCGTATAATAGCTCGACAGGCGAGGGCATGATGATTTTGATTCCAGGATGTGATAGTCGTGGTCAGCGAAGCCTCTGCGTCTTCGAGGTAATCTTGCTTCCATACGTCGAGCGCAGCAATGTTGATCTGGATGTCTTGTCCCTGCAAAAGGTGGAACAATATATCGATTCGCACACAACGAGATAACTCACGATGATGATGCGGTCCCAACGTTCGAGTTTAATTAACCCATCCATTCCACCTGTTGCGAACCAGCCTTCCGAAGAGATTCCAAAAGACCTTGTAGTTCGAGGGTGCTCGACGTGAGCGAGCTGCGTGCGTGTCATTGTGTCCCAAAGCGTGATGGTATCAAATGTCGAATATGCGAGAAACTCCCCGTGCTTCGGTAAAGCAAGGCAAGGGATGGTGTTTGGATTTGAAACACTCCATTCTACGACCGTCGAGCCCGTCCACGCGTCGAGTTCCACGATCCTGCCGCTGGACAACACAAAGAGATGGTTCTTAAACCAGAGAAGACCGCTGATGTTTCGCAGGCGCTCTACTTCTATTGTTACGTTGACAAGTAAGGTGCCATCATTGCTGTCCCAGACGAGGACGGATTTGGAGGTTGCGGTCGCAATTTTGTCTCCCTGCGGCGAATACTTTGCGATACGGGCCTCGTGCTCCGGGAGTGTTTGGATCTGTTTGCCAGCCTTGAAATCCCAAATTGCCACGGTGCCTGCAGACACGGCGAGTCGCTTCGAGTCGGGAGAGAAGTCCACGCTCTCGAAGCGCTTGTCAGTCCTACGCTTGAGGACTTGTTCGTACGTCGTTGTGCTCCATACGAAAACGCAGAGGTTTGTCGCCGCAGCGATCCATTGTCCGTCCTCGGACACGGCAAGACACGAAGCAGACTCCTCCGTTTCCATTCTTGCTACTTGTTTACCGTCTTGCACTTGCCACACCTGAACGCAGCTCTTGCTGCCACTCGCCAGATGTCTGCCATCTGGAAAGAATGCAACTGCATATGCCTGATCATCGACACAGATCGTGATTGGTTTGCAACAGTCTGCGCCATGGTTAGCACAAGTGCGACTTCATCTCGCCAACACGCACCATCCATTGTCGGTGGTAGTTGACAGCAGGAACCCAGGGGACACAGTATGCATGCCTTTTTTATCTACACGTTCTCGCTGATATACATAGATCAGTTCACATGCTCCACTGCCTCGCCTGATCGTTCCTGGAAGGGATCCCTCTTCTACCAACGCACCGTGCGCCGACAACTGCCTTCCAAATAGTCGCAAGGTTATTGTCACATGGTACGTTGATAGGTTCTTCCAGTTCTTATGGCAGTGTCAATGGTGGGAAATCCTTCTAAGTCGGATACACGGACTGACTATCATTGGCACGTGGACATGATGTCCAGTCGCAAACTGGCAAGACAGCTAGTGCCGACTTGGAATGTCGGTGAATCCGTGTCAATTGATTCAGAATCCGAGGGGAGTTTTGTTGATACTACGGGGTCATCAGCGTTTCCAACCACATGACAACTATTAAGAACTTGTTCGTTCTTTGGCGAGACCTACAGCTCCATCCAGCGGGATCTTTCGGCTCTCAAATCTGTCTCCAGCGATCCGCTCAGCGTAGGTGTACCCGATGGGCAAAGACGTAAACAGAGAACATTCTGACGGAGGTTCGTTTCACAGATGACTAAGGAGTTTGCTGGCCTGCCGCGCCCCTCCCCAGTCATCCTTAGCTTGTCGTACGAACTCACCTCGTCTCGTCTTCGTTTGACTGACACATGCTACGCTTCGGGCATTTCGGTGCTTGCAGATATCCCTGAGCTTGTGCCCACTTTCGACTTTCTTGGGGATGTGATTCTCCCCACCCCCTTCGACGTCATCTCAAAACGTCTCATGACCTTTGGAACCCTTATAAATAAGGCTGACAGCTACTATGCTCAATCAGCCCTCTTGCGGGAGAAATACTGCTGTGACATCGACGAACCGCTATACAATGCTTTGTCTTCAGTCTTTTACGGGAACGCATACTTCGAGATGTCGCTACTTGTATTTAGTGTCGATAACAAGGAATACATGATGCTACAAAAGTGTTTGCGGTTCACCGATCAACAGAAGGAAACGCATGATGAC
This sequence comes from Afroboletus lepidellus, assembly GCA_038094355.1. Taxonomy (NCBI): domain Eukaryota; kingdom Fungi; phylum Basidiomycota; class Agaricomycetes; order Boletales; family Boletaceae; genus Afroboletus; species Afroboletus lepidellus. Next base: position 7,682 of record JBBPUA010000621.1, on the reverse strand, counting down.
CTCTTCCCCGACCCCCCAATCCTCAAGCGACAATCGCCTAAATTGCCAAGAGGGACGTGAGGGGTCATGTAACAGATGCCTATGATCAAAGTACGTCCAGCACACATACGCTACGTATCAGCTTCTCCAATATCGCCGGCGCGATCTCCCGCACCTGAACAGTGATCAAAGATTCCGCAGCCACCCGCTTATACACCGCCACATTGCCAGGATCCGGCGTCAGCAACAGCGCACCAAATGGCTGTCTCAGTCGGGCCAGGGTTCGGAAGGCCTGCATCTCCTTGTCCGTCTCTTCCATTGTCGAAGGGGGTAGGAGAGACACTCCATCGTCGGGTTGCATCGTGGTCTGTCGTCTGAACAAGGAAAAAAGTGAACCACGCCTTGTCCGTGTTGTCAAGGAGGCATTACAGGGACCAGGGGACAACGCTAACCTGCCAGTCGAGGACGACCGGCCGTCCGCGGGTTCCTCTGTTATTGTCTGGAGTATGCTTCCGACAGGTTGTCGGTCGAGGAGAAAGTCAATCCATGGATGGACAAGTGTCAGAGATTTGTATCGGGTGAGGTCTTCCTCCGCCTTGACCTCTATAATCCCGAGCGCTGCTGTCTGAGCCTGGAAGACACCGTTTCGCAAAACCGACAGAGGGCCCAGTTTGAAGGGGACGCATGGAAGCTTTAGCCGTTTTCCTACGAACAGCGGTACAGGAAGTTCATTGAGGCGGTCATATAATCTTGTGGCTGAGGCGCGATTTAGTGCAGCCTTCCGCAGTCCAGTAATGATATTGGCAATGTTGACATCTGGAATTGCAAGTGGAATGTATGAGGTGGGCAACTGGTTGAACACTGCCATCTTCGCGGGAAGACAACTGTTGAAGCCACCGGATCTACCTGTCCACGCGAGAATACTCGTATCTCCAGAGCTCGTCAGAAGCTGGGCCAGCAACCGCCCGAGCGCCCTATCCCCTTCCCCGTAAACGACGGGCATTGAGAGTGAAAATATTCCGAGCAACGAGTAAGCCACATCCTCGACTCGCGTTGAATGGCGTGTCGAAGCTAGATGAAGTTTTTCTCGTATGTCTTCCAACCCAGGCCGAAGCGCGAACAAGGCCTGCGCAGAGATACCGGTGGCCGCCTCCATCTCTGCTATAATCTCGGGGCACTCTTTGTGGTTGGGAACATCAAGGTTCTTGTACAATGTCCAGTCCTTGTTGTAGAATCGAACCACTTTAGAGGCGTGGTATTCCTGGAATGTCCATGCACGAGTATTCCAAATGCTCTCGACAAGGCTCCGCCATGGGACATCACAGAGTAAGACGACTGTCAGGGAAGAATTCTGGTACCACTGAAACATGGATACAAGCGCCTCCTGGAGTACGGAGGGATCTGCCTTGTTGATACAACACGTGTCGGTCCAGGCCCAATGCAGCCCAGCCTCCCGCGCAATCTTGCAAAAGTTCCGCAGCTTCTCCTGAGCGGGAGATTCCTCAAGCTCATATACGACGACGTCCCGGACCTTGTCATACTGAGGTTCATTGGCTTTCCACTTGTGTGAAAACGTGGCATAACGGTAGTACCGGTCAACTTCATGCTGAATCCGGAGGTGGTCGATTTTGGTAGTCGTAGACACCAATTCGAGGAAAATCGGCTGCGATTTAAACGAGGATGCTTGTCCGGCTCTGTCGAGAAGACGACCGGAGTGGGTATTGATAAGGACCAATGGAGAATTGCGAGTGGCATTTTGAACAGCCTCGCCAATGAACGACTCTGTCTCCTCTGGTTTGACGTACTGCCGAGCACGTTCTACGAGGGATCAATGGATAAATATAGACTGCATGATGTCCTCCTCACCACAAATGTCCGGATCAGTAGACTCTGACATTTTCACGAGCATTGTCTTGAACGCCGCCTCGGCATCACTATAGTGACCGGCACCACGCAGTGCGGTGTGCTTCCTCTCGTAGCCTAGTGGTGACGATGGATCAAGCATGACGATCTGTCAAGTCCTAGTAAGCGAGATGCAAAATGATTTTGATAATGCTGTTGACGTACTTCGTTCGCGTCGTTTAAAGCATCCTTCCATAGCCCCGCGTGAGCTAGAGCGTTGCTACGCTTCCCCAACAACGTTTGGCGCTCGTTAGATTTAAGGGATAGCGCCGCCGCATAACGGACGATGGCTTGGTCATGCTGTCGAGCACGCATCACGTCATCGCCGAGTTCCTCCAGCTTCCTGATGCACCAATCTTTGACATCTAATAGTAAGAGAGTATCAACGATGTGTTGTCTACAATGCGCATGCAATCACTGACCGACAATCCCTTTCGCTTGCTCGTAATCAGCGGTCTGAGCCAATTCCCTCGCCATATCCAGTAAACATTCGGTAGCGTCCCGATCACGATGAATCACCTCCAGACGTTCGTATAGTGTACGAAAGATGGCCCATCTCGGAACAATGAACTACACACCAAAAATACGGCAGATGGTCGAGACATGCAAAAATGACGCGAGGAAATACTCACAGCAGTACCGGTTTTTAAGGCGTCCCTCCACGAGCAGCTCCCCAACACCGCCCGTGCCCACTCCCTGACAAGTAGTGCATGATCAGCGTCAAGCACTCTGGTATCAATGTTTCTGGCTGCATTTGACGTGGTATCTGAAACAGAGAGACACCGTTGGGAAAAATCTAACGCAAGGATGAGACACATGCTACCGAAAGTCAGGATATAAGCTTACCAGAAATCCACTCGACAATCGCTTTGCTTTTATGTGCCTCCTTTTCAAAACCATTTGCAAGTTCTAAAAGTAACTCGCCTGCGTCCTTCGTATGGCCTGCTAAATAGAGGGCCTCACAGAGATGTTGTCGGATTATGACGTCGAGGTTATCAAACTTCCATCCCGATATCTATTAGAGCATGGGTGATTTTTCAAATGTGGCGGTATGCTACGAGACTCACCAGCGAGGCCATAACGAGTAGTTTTTTGGGGTACGGTCGTAGTTGAACTCGTGCATGGTGAAATGACTGGATCGCATCTCCATGACTACCACGTTCCATGTGCGACTTTCCGACAAGAAGATGCATATGGGCCTATCAAAAGCATTAGTCATATACTAGTCATAGTGTTGGTTTACCCGCACCTGGACCACATAAAATATCGAATTATCTTGCACTGTGGCGATGAGGTCATTCGTGCGCGATATCGCATCAACATGCTCTCCGACCATGAACACGATAATGGCCTAGGAAAGATGAGCGGTAACACAGCGCCAGAGACTACAAACATACCTTGAGAAGAAGAACGAAGGTGAGATCAGAGGGGTGAAGGTACTTGAAAGTGAGATCACCCGAGTGAGCATACTTGAATGCAACATCAGGCGGTTGGTGGTAACGGAATGCGAGGTCACAGGATCGATAGGCTTCGTGCTTCTGCCCATTTCCGGCATGCACCACACTCTTTGCGATGTATCCGATGAATGACGGTCGAATAGCAATGGCAATTGCCTTGATACAAGTCAGCGAAGATTAGCGTAAACAAGAGTAGGGTCAAGCAGACCGTTTCAGCATCTATTAATGCCATACTCCAGTTTCGCAAACGAGCCCGTATGATAGCGCGACAGGCCAAGGCGTGATGGTTTGGATTCCGGGATGTAGCGATGGCCGTGGTCAGTGATGCTTCTGCGTCTTCGAGACGATTATGTTTCCATGCGTCGAGTGCGGTGGCGGTGATGTGGATGTATTGACCCTGCAACAGATAGAACGAGAGAATCGATTCGCATAAAACAAGACGAACAGAGATGTTCAGATACACTATAACCCAATAAGTCAACACTCACGACGGTGACCCAATCTTCGAGTACGATTATCCCATTCATTCCGCCCGTTGCGAACCAGCCTTCCGAAGAGATAGCAAAAGACCTTGCAGATCGATAATGTTCGATGTGAGCGAGCTGCGAGCGTGTCACCGTGTCCCAAAGCGTGACGGTATCAAATGTCGAATATGCGATAAACTCGCCGTGCTTCGGTAAAGCGATGCTACTAGGGGTAACATGTGGATTTGGAACCCTCCATTCTACAATTGTCGAGCCTGTTGACGCGTCGAGTTCACTGATCTTCCCTTCGGATAAGACAAAGAGATGGTTTTTGAGCCAGAGGAGATCCCTAATCAGCCGCGGGGAGTTTACTGGTACTTCCACTGTTATGTTGACGAGTAAGGTACCGTCTTCGCTGTTCCAGACTCGAACGGATTTGCAGTTTGCGGTCGCAATTTTGTTTCCCTGCGGCGAATATTTGGCAATAATGGCGGGTAAGTCACGTGCACCGTGCTGGAGTGTTTGGATCTGATTGCCAGTCTTGAAATCCCAAATTGCAATGTGCCAGCCTGCGAAAACGAGTCGCTTCGAGTTGGGGGAGAAGTCCACGCTCGCGAAGCGTCCACCAGCGGTGCTCTCGCTGTACTTGAGGACTTGTTCGTACGTTGTCGCGCTCCATATGAAAACGTACAGGTTTGTCGCCGCCGCGATCCATTGGCCATCTTGGGACACAGCGAGACACGTGGTGGACTCTTCTATCTCCATTCTCGCCACACGTTTACCATCTCGCAACCGCCACACCTGAACACAGCTGTCGCTGCCGCTCACCAGATGCCCGCCATCTGGAGAGAATGCAACTGCATGGTATGTCTGGTCATCGACGTGGATTGTGATTGGCTCGCAACGGTCTATATCTTGGTCAGCACGAGTGCGACTTCATCCCGTCAACACGCACCATCCATTGTCGACGGTAGTGGACAGTAGGGGACAAAGGGACAGTACGCATACCTTCTTTATATATGTTCCATTGCTGATATGGATCAATCCACACGCTTCACTGCTTCGCCAGGCGCTTGATAGACCCCTCTCTTACCACCGCACTGTGTGCTCAAAGCTCTAAATAGTTGCAGGTCACAGTCAGCTACAGGTTACGTTAATAAGTGCTTCCTTTTCTTATGATAGTGTCGACGGAGCGCTACCCCCGCAGCCTTTTCCACTTGTTAACGACTATCTAACCCGAAATGACACGGGCAATCACACCATGGACTACGTTGCGGTTATTATCAAGAGCAAGATATTTTCGATGAAAATGGGTTGAGCATGCACACAATGACTTGCGATCTCAAAGCTGGGGCCCATACTCCGGGGCGGACAAACTTTGCGAAAAGTGTTCGGTGGAACGCAACAGGCAAACTTTATTCGTGAGTGAATGTACAAGTCGCATCGCAGCGTTATGTGAGGTTCAGACTTGTTATACAATGATTAGAGGATTTGAACGAATCTCGGAGTAAGGTCTCGGAGTCAGCTGTGCCGACTCAACAGCATTTACGATGCAAGCACTTGTTCACGCTGCAGTCTGCCGGATGCAGCTTTTCGTCTTATAGACGGACCCATCCACAACGCCACGATATGCTTAACCATACATTTCCCTGATTTCACCGAAGCAGGGACACTCCTCGCGTGACTAACCACGCGGCCTCCATCCTAGTCCATCGAGATCCGAAACTGCTCCTCGTTGATCTCGATAACGACGCTGTTGCCTTCACGCGCGCAGACACGTCTGATAGATTTTCGGTCGTCTATGCCACATCACCCACCGCACCCCTACCCATCCCAGTAACTCGTCTCCGGCCCTGCCACAAACATTGGGCCACGCTCTCGCTGGAATGCTGTGGGATCAACACGTGCTACGACTGCTCTAGTTGGACGTGCCGTTGCGCCCACGAGGGACCTGAACGGCTCTACGGAGGGAACGTACGGCGCGGTAGTCGTGCTGGTCGCAGTGGGTGAGTCTATGACAGATATTGACGAGCAGCACCCGTCATTCGCACCTAGTACCTATTTCAGCGCTATACATATGGAGCGGGCATGAGACGTGCACTACCTACGGTTATAAATCATCGGTCTAACAACAGAAACTGATCCCCATCATCCAAGAAGAGAAAAAAGCATCCAAGGAAAGAAAAGGGCGACAAGACCATGCTATTGGCTAGTTAGTCCGAACTGGCCTGCGAGATTGCGAAAGACCCACCAGAGACCTAACGGTACCGCGACGCTCCCAACGATGGCGGCCACCACGCTGATGCACACCACTGACCCACTCATCTGTCTTATTCATCTTCGTCGCGGTCGTGACAATCGGCAGTACGATTGGCCGGTACGTTTCGACCGCCGAACCCATGGTCACCACTGTCACGTTGCCTGTTTATCACCATGAACATCAATTGGGAGGGAGGTACCTGCGACACGTGTAAGACGCACTAGATGCTATATCTCAAACTACTTGGGAACAGTTGTAAGTTGCAAGTGGCACTGTCCTATCCAGGTGAGGGGGGCACAGCGGCGGTCAGTTTGGTGGCCGCGGCGTTGCAATTCTCCTTCTGATGCAGCCAACAATTATACGTAGTAACAGTAGGGCCCTCCGGGTATTCCTGGACCCCAGGATGGGCATGCCTTGTCGAGCTCTGTGCCATGATTCATCTGCCCTTGCCGGGAGCCGATTCCGGTTCTCCCACGATTTAATGTCTTTCAAACCTGGCCCCTTCGGGTCCAGGAATACAGATCTGCCCGCGGACTACTATGGAAATTTCCTGTGGCTATTCGATAGCGCTTGGACGTACCTATGGGTTAAGTTTCTATGAACAGGCGAGGAAAAGACAACGATGACGTCGTTGCCACCGAAAGTCGCCTAGGAGCAGCTGTGTAGTTGTATACCGACACGCAGGAGTTGGTGGGCAGTTCATCATCAGGAATTTGACATGCGTCTAATTCCGACTAATTTCGACTAATCTGACTTTCGACAGCACGTCTAACGTGGCCAAGCACGCTAAGCACAGAAAGATAGATTAGTCAATTAGTCGTCTTACAGGTAGTGTAGTACCTATCTACACGAGTGAATGCAGATAGGAATGAGATTTCATTTTCGTCTCTACACATACATACAACATTGCTAAGGCTACGGAGAAGCCTAGGGGATGGGGACAAACAGAAACCACGGCTCGGAGTAAGAGTTGTTCGAGCTGATGAGTAAGTACGGGCGACAAGTGTGAGGGCCACAAAAATCACTAAGGAACGAAGTTTGGTCCTGTGGAGGGAGGCTGATGCGGGGGTGACGAGCGTCCAGTCGACCAAGCCGACGAGTGGATGAGTGCATGAATGGTAAATGGTAGCAAACGTTCATACCTTGCTGCCCCGATTAGACCTTTGAGGAGTGAAGTTTGGTCCTGTCGAGGGAGGCTGATGCGGGGGTGACGAGCGTCCGGTCGACCAAGCCAATGAGTGGATACAGGCAACGAGTGTGTGAGCGCTAAAACTTTGAATGGCATCGCACCGGACTTTCACCCAGGTTTATTTCCGGGGGAAAATCAGTAAATAGAGTCAATAATCGATGATTATCCGCCGATTATCCGAATATCAGAAAATAGTTGTTTAGAGCCCATTCTCGACCATATTTCGCAACCAAAAATGATAATTTCTGCAGATCTGATACAGCACGCACCCCCGCATCCCCGCCTACTAGCTACGGCCTCGTCAACCCAACCGATCTATGCATACACGATGCCTGGGGCTCATAAGGCGATAGAGAAAGACATGGGTATGGGTTACCCACTATGGGTTGTGGGTATGGGTATGTATGGGTATGGGTATGGGTTGCATTTTG
>JBBPUA010000620.1:0-14380 GCA_038094355.1 Afroboletus lepidellus | reverse complement strand
CGATAAATCGCGCACAGGTAACAGAGGAATCTTGCAAAATATACACTAATCCTAGTTACCGTGTATCCTGCAAGAAGGCAACTACCATGAATCTTGCAGTAAACATCCAGGATGTGGTGCCCTGAAGCCCCTGCTTGGGGAAGCCGAAGCCAACACCACCGAGACGCACAGGACCGACTCCATGCAGTGCTCCATGACGAGGACAACATCATCCGTGAAACAGTTCTGAAACAAGGGAGTGTTTTGATTCCACCATCAGTTCTCAGTCCACATGTGTGCCATCAGCGGGACCCCCCAATTCCTCCTTATTCGGCTTCCCTTACCCCTCGCCCATCCTCCCTTCGGCCCCACTGTTTAGCGCGGGACAGGTTGCGGCTGTGGCTACAGCGAGCCGAGACATCTTTGACACTGCGGGTGACCCCCTTCCAATTCCCGAGTCACAGCTAGATAGAATTTGGATGTCATGTCAGCCTCGTAGACCGAGAGAACGAAAGAGGCATATGGTTCAGCCCTCCTGGTGTTTCACATTTGGTGTGACCTCCATAACATCCCCAACTCGCAGACAGCCCCCGTCTCACAGTCCCTCCTGGCATCTTTCATTTTAAGTTGTGTGGATTCATACTCCGGGTCAGCCGCTTCAAATTTCGTCGCAGGACTCCGGGCTTGGCACCTCTTGCATGGGTCGCCATGGACCATCAATATCGACGAGACTCGCTCTATCATCGAAGGAGCAGCACGGTTAGCCCCAGCGTCCATTGCTCGCCAGAAACGTATCCCGTTCGAGCGATCCTCGCTACTCCTTTTCCTCACCTGAGTCGTCGTGACGCAGCAATCTTCGCATGCATAGTTGTCACCTTTTACAGTGTCATGCCTGGGCGAGTTCACAGTCCCATCAATTACCAAATTCACGGCGTCCCCGTCACAGTTCATACAGCGCTGCCACCTCTCTCTCGTTGATAGTGGGGTAGACCGCCCGATTCTCTCCTTCTGCATTCCAGTCACAAAGTGCTCAACAACAACGGGTGAGTCAACTCAATGCGCGGCACTGGACCACCTCACGGATCCGGCCGCTTGGCTCCAACCACTTCGACATCGACAACCCTCAAGCCTACGATCACCTTTTTGCTTGGTGCCACCCGAAAGGGCTCTGGCCCCTTACCAGGACCGAAGTCACCAAACGTATCCAGGAGATCACCATGCAGTTCAGTTTGCCCGCTGTCAAAGGCCACAGCCTGCGCATCGGAGGCACCCTCCATTATCTACTCTTGGGCACCCCTTTCGACGTCGTCAAGACAATGGAGAGTCTTTCACAATCTACCTTCGTAAACACGCCATAATCCTGGCTCCCTACCTCCAAGACAGGCCAGACCTTGTCGAAAGACTCGCCAGGCACGCTATGCCTCCGGTGCGACGAGGTGCGTCCAAGCACTCACCTGTCTCCTTCCATCAGGGGGAGGTCACCAGCGCGCGTCGCAGGCTCCTTCCTCGTGGGTACGCAGCTTGCTCCTCCTGTCGCTTTTGCGTTTCGGGCTGGAAAACCCTTTTCTCCCACCTCCCTCTAATTTCTCTCCATTTGTACATCCATCGTATCAAGATATATCTTTCTCTCCTCCACGTCAGCGCGCGAAGTGCATGGAGGGGGCTTTTGCACGCAAAAAATGGGTCGGGTGAGGGACAAGGCAGTTCGACACCCACGAAAGTAAAGCTGGTGGTTGGAAAAAAAAAAGTGCACTGACGAACGTCAACGCAAGCAAAAATTCAAAAGTCCGAGATATCATTTCTACTGATGTGAAACCACTAGCACACCGGGCGCGTATCACGTCTTTTGCACCCAAAGAGTACCTGTATGATAGTGTCTCGCATAGTCGTCTTTTCCAGTAGCAAGTTATTGAATTCAAGGGAAGTAGTACCCGCAATCAGCGCCTGATCGACACCATATGGCAACCACACAGGTACAAACACGCACGCGGTTGAGACCAACCAAAGCACATCCTCCGAAATCAATGAGTCTGAAGAAAAGGTATGTCTTCAGGTCGCGTCGGCACCAAATTATTGAGACTCATTTTGGGACAGTAAACTCGACCTTCTGGTCCGGGTGCGATACTCGAATCCCGTTCCACCACCACCATGTCCTCCGAAGCTGCTCCAAATTCCGACGAACCCGATGCGCTATGCACGCCCAGACTTCCTGAACGCCATTGCGAACGAGACACCGTTGCCCATGATCGTAGACGCGGAATGTGGGATGCCGCTGGACCTTGGGCGCTGGGAGTGCTTGTGGGATGATGACGTCGACGACTCCAGTGCGTATACAGTCTTTTGCACATAACTTCACGTTCATGCCCCCTTTAGCATTGAATCCAGACCCAGACAATCTTCCTTCATTAGACCCAAAAGATCGCTTTCTCCTCGGCGACCCATCAGCAAACTCCACCCCGTACACAAACGGAACCGCTCCAGTGTCAGCTTCCGGTACATCAACGCCTTTACCTGTTCACGTGCCATGGCTACGAAAAACGGAGTACATAAGCAGAGAAGGTGTACAGCGTGGGTCATCCTCACAAGAAACGTACGGTCTCACTCTCGTACTCCCTGGGCGGACCGCTGACTTGCGCTATGACAGAAAACCTCTCCCTCAACATATTGATGTATCTCATTCGGCTCAGCTGCGAGACATAGAAGCTTCCTTTGCTGCGTGCAACAACCCTTCACAGTTCGACCTTTCCTCCCTCCGTCACCCCAACAAATCGGGCATCACGGCCGTCGAATCGTTCGAAATATTCCCAGATGCCGATATTTGGGCCAACGCGTACGATTTATTCAGGTTCAGCGAGCGACCTGGCGATAAGCCGATCGACGTCTGTTTTTTTCTGGTTGATCACTCGGTTTCTGATGCTCTCGGTATAGGTGGAAGATCCTCGGTTGGATTGTGCTATCTTGCGACCCATGGAATCTGACGGCGATCACTTCTTGGCCTACTACCTTACCAAAGACGACGAGTCTGCGCTCGAGTTCAAGGAACGGCATAGGAGTGGTGCAACCCAAGCGGTGGACGAAGACCCTATAGTACGTGTCTTGTTGCTCGACACGAACACATTGATTTGAACCCGGACTGGACAGACATCCGCATTCCACCATTGGCGCGACTTTGAGACTGTCAAAATCGAGCAAGAGGTGCCCAACGAATTCCTGCTCGTGATCGACAATGGAGACACCCAACCGAACGTTTCCAGCAGCGGTTTGGAACGACCAAAGGGCGCGTACTACAAAAACATCGAACGCAAGATGACCCTCAAGAAGAGACGAACAAACGTGAGCGATGACGTAGTCCTGTTTTACTGAAACTCATTGTACTTCTGGCAGGTTCAAGCCTACGCTGATAATTGGTCGGTGGTACACATCTCGCATGTGTCAACGAGCAAGGAAGAACTGGATGAGCGAGAAGAGCTCCTCGCAGAAGTCACTGATCCTGCGTTCTTGCTTAGCAGAGACGACATAGACGCAGACGGTGAGATTGATGTCGATGTCTTAGGGCATCAGTCATCCACAGGAGCCATGGGCGAAAGGGGGGACATTATGGCCGATATATTCTGACATCCCTGAGTGTTGTACTGTTCCGACCTTTGCTTGTGGAGTCACAGCCCTCCCCAAGTGAGCGCGCTGCACAACGACGTACCTAATTGTGGCAAAGTCTATTGCGATAAGGGCGAAACTCTATCCTAGATAGATGCGCACACTAACTTGAACTTCTGGGACATTGCCAAACTGTTACCAGTCATTGATCTAGCAAGAGTTTGTCAACGAGTATGATTGATCCCATCAATTGGTTTCCCGAATGGAAACATTTTCATCATGGGTTGGACCGCTCCGCCGCAGTATCCTACTGCTGCATAAATCATAATCCATGGCTTCGGCAGCAAGCAGAACCCGAACGTCTGAAAATTTCTTCACTCAGCAACCAAGCTTCATCGGAGCTGCATCTACCGAACCGGATTTTTGTTTCGTAAGCTGATGTTTGCTCAATAAATTCATGATCAACAACTCGGCGATTTTCTGAGAGCGAGGGTGTGATACTTTCTCCATCGGATGCCCGTGCTTAGCGATAAGTCGCCACTTTTCTTACGGGTCGACCCAATCGATAAAGAGAAGGAAAGCTGGGGTGGGCACGTGTGCATGAATAAAAATCCGCTATGGGGTATTTACGGATCAGTGATGTGGTTCGGAATCATTTTGAGCGTGATATAAATTGGAAGGATTTGATTTGGCACGACATCCGCCGGACCCATTCTCAGCCTAGTATACATAGTTGTTCCTTATCGCATCTCCATTCGATGAGTAACTTTAAAAATGGAGGAAATCGGCTACCCAGTGGATAGGCACGCCTACGAACCGACATGAATATCCAGGACCCGAAGGCGAGCGCGCACGCCGAGCTTGCCCGGTTGTATCACGAGCTTGCGTTGAGGCTCCGGGACACCGTTGCCCGGGGTCTCCGAGGTCCGCAGTAAAGAAACGCCGAGCTGCATACCGAGCGCATGTTTACCATCGAAATGCTTTTGCATCTCAAGCTCCGCTTACTGCTTAGCTGATGGCCCCACGATCAATTAGGGTTGCGTTTTCACAGGCGCAACTTCGCCGTCTCCTTGGACTTTCGAAACAGAATGTTCCGATGATTCCAGCATACATTTACCCCCCGCTCGATCGACATGTCCTCACTTCTCGCCCCCCTTACTACTGATACGACATGGTCAGCTCGCCAGAGGGTGTCAACTTTCGTCGTCGTATTATTTTGGACATCTTCCGTGTCTTGGGACTTCCGCCCTTGGTGCTCTCAGCCGTCACATATCTCCTTCGCGTTCGGTTGGGATGGTGGTCACTGCTCGCGTACCCACTGTCCATCGTCACTGCGGTTGTCGCAAGAGTCCAACACACTGAGCTTGTCCAAAGACGGGAGGCGAGACAGCTTGGTGCGAGACCCATTCCCCGTGTCGTCGGGAAATGGCCAGGAAATATCGATGTAATGCTCAAAATGAAGAAAGCGTTCGCATCTAGCTATATCTTCAACCCATACCTAGAGCTCTTTGAGGAGTACCAATGCACCACTCTAAATACTCGCTTCCTTTGGATGGATAACGTATGTATCGTCTTACTTCATGGCGCATCTATCTGATCCAATACAGATCATCTCCATGGACGAGGAACATACTAAATACGTCCTGGCCACAGGATTCAATCACTTTTGGCGCGGAACTGCTCAACGAGAACGGATGTAAGCATTTCAGCTGTTTCAGTATTCAGCCATCTCACTTAGTCGCAGGGAAAACTTCCTTGGAGATGGCATCTTCAACCGTGACGACCAGGCAAGTATCTATTTTGACCGTTGACGTAACGTGTATTCATTCATTCTACAGATGTGGAAATCAGTGAGTATCTCGCACGTCGAATCGACCTATGCTAAAAGTCCGCCGAAGCACCGAGCGCTCGCCCGCCCATTCTTTGCACGAGACAGAATTTCGGACTTTAAGCTGTTCGACAGGCACTCGAGCCGAGCCCTCTCGATGTTATCTGATATGGCAGCTACGAACCAGCCATGCGACGTGCAGGACCTTTATGCCCGCTTTACCATCGATGCCGCCTCGGAGTTCCTATTCGGAAAAAATCTGGACACATTGTCAGGACAACTACCGACGCCAGGCTCGGCATGTGCAGGCGACCGTGGGTCTTGCACCGATGACGCCTGGGGAACATTCGTTAAGGCGTTTGAGGCGGTGCAACAGATTATAACTATCCGCGGCCGCACGGGTACAATCTGGCCTATGTTTGAGCTACTCAATGACAAGACAACACCTTATGTGGACACCATAAGACATTGGGTCGATCCACTTGTTCACCATACGTTGCAAGAAAAAGCGGCGTCGAAGAAAGCCGGCATCGATGGCTCTATCGAGGAAAAAACATTTTTGCAGCACCTGGCTGATAGCACCGAGGGTTGGTTGTGAGTATCTTTGTACCATTATTTCACTAAGCCCTTTCCAGATGCTGGGGTAATTCGGGATCAGTTGCTCAATATATTGCTTGCTGCAAGGGACACTGTGCGCATTCATCTGGGAAACATCTTCCTGTGCAACTAACTTTCTACGTATCGAATCCAGACTGCCTGCCTATTGACCTACGTGACTTACTTTCTCGCTCTCCATCCGAATGTCGCGCGAAAGCTCAGGGAGGAAGTACTGTCTGTGTGTGGCTTCGGCGCACCCACGTATGAAACCATCAAGAAGTTAAGATACAGTGAGGGCCTCGTAACAATTCGATACAGCGGTGATTAACCTACACGCCGGTAGTGAAAGCTGTTATCGACGAGACTCTGAGATTATTTCCACCTGTACCTCTAAATCAGCGCCAAAGTCGACCGACTTCGTGCACCCTTCCACCTCCCGATAAAACATTCTCGACCACGTCGGACCGACCTCTTTACATGCCGAAAACCACAGTATTTTTCTATTCAACTCTTTTGATGCAACGGAACAAGGCATTGTGGGGCCCAGATGCAGATGAATTTGATCCCGAACGTTGGATCGATCCCAACAGGCTATCCAAGTTTATTTCGAACCCAATGATGTTTACTCCATTCAGTGCTGGACCACGTATCGTGAGTATTCCAACGGACTTACTTTCCACGTGATGATGTACTGAGAGCCCGCCCATTTCCTATTTAGTGTATCGGTCAGAATTACGCGTATAATGAAGCCTCGTTTTTCCTCGTCAGGTTAATGCAACAATTTGATACCTTTTCATTGGCCACCGATGTCCAACCGCGGTCCTCACTGCCCCTTCCAGAATGGAAACACGGGCGTGGCCGTCAGGCCGTGGAGATGATCCGGCCTGAAGCTGCTATGACACTCTTCGTCAAGGTATGCGATTTATCTCCGCATTTAGATAGTTTGTTGATGCAGAAAATGATGCAGAGCGGCCTTTGGGTAAGGTTGGGCAAGGCCGCCGTGCCTTGACGGATGCTTCTCCGTAACATGTGGCGGCCAATCCCTGGGAAAACAGTTGAAGGATATTTATCAACATATTATTCATCCATCTGGATATGACTTGTATAGCTAACCATCATGATCTATAAGGACTCAAATCCCCGTGAAGTGCAATTACTACTTGTTGCGCGGACGAAACTGACGTCTGGTAAGTACATTTCCGTGTCAGGTGGCACATCGTCCAATGAACCTTATCCGACCCTGTACCGATGGACTGACCAACGGCAACCCGCTGGCAGTCCTCCCAAGGGTGATAGCAGCTCGTGCCCTATCAATGCGTCCACCTGACTCCGTTGCATAAACATCGTGCACATTCCGTCGGAACACCTGCAGGAGAAGTGACGAATCCGTCATCGCCTCTTCCTCATCGACCAGATTGGGTATGTCTTTAAAGAGTGTGTATCCATCGAAACCCCGCGCCATAAACGCGGTCATGGTAACCGTGTACTCCCTCTGTGTGTCCAGTGGAAACTCGGGAGCTGACGGTAGCGGAACTCTGCTGGTGTGACCAGGCGCGAGATGCATGGTATATACTCGAGAGCCGATTGGCGCCTGTCGGTTGACGCTGAAGGTGATGCCTGAGACTTGGAGAAACCGCCCGTCGATAATATCACAAGCGGCATTTTCGAGCGCTTCGCCCACAGTCCACCCCCGCAGGCGCTTCATCACCAATGGATTGTCGAAGGGTAGAATATCTATGCGGCGTTTAGTGGGCAGCCGCCCAGCTATTTTTTCGCTGCTAGGCGCTGGGCCGGACACTGATACGCACCGATCACATCTTTCACCGTGAGGACGCCTGCCTCTATAATTCTATTGCAGTCTAGACTGCAAGAATTGATGAGTGCAATGTCGGCATTGTAATATGCCCGGACTGCGTCCGCCAGCATGTTGCCAATGTTGGTTTCTTGTGTCCGGACGACTGACGTGCGGCAGTCCAGGGGTACCACACTATGAACAAGCGGCATATCCACCATGCCGTCAATGTGTGCGTGGAGCTCGGCGAGAATGCACTGAATGCCGCTGTCATCGGGAAGATCGTCTGCCAAGGTGATGTTACGTGTTTGATTGACTAGTGAAACGTCAGTAAAGCACTGTGTACCAGTTGAAAGCGAACCTCTTACACGCTCTACAGACGTATTTCCATTCTTCCGTGAAACCCGCATCTTGATATCGCTAAAACTCTGGAAGTCGGTGCCAGATTTAACAATTTTAATATTTCCCTCGAAGGTATCGCCCGTCGCATCAATGTTGGTTCCGTGCACAGCCAAATCGTGGTCGTGACCGCCGAGAATTAAATCGATGTCCGCATTGCAAGCCTTGGCAAGGTGGACGTCTTCCTCGTGATGCATGTGAGTAATCGCGATCACGACATCAACGCCCTGTGTGGACCGGAGGAACTTTGAGACGCGCTGAGCCACAGAAACGGGGTCTAGGATAACGCAGTCTACGGGAAGGTGTTGGAAATTTGACGGCCAGTCTCTGAAACGTTCGATAAGTAAATCGGCGAGAAAGGTTTTGCCCGCACAACGAACGTTCCTGCGAGGCCAAAGAAGCCGATTTTGTATCCTTTTCTCTCAAGGACAAGATACTCCCCGGCAGTAGCCATCAGCTGTCCATCGGCGTGTACTGCGTTGGCCAGCAGCCAGGGGAAAGTACAACGTTGCGAGAGACCAACTAGGGCGTCTTCTCCGAAGTCAAACTCTTAGAAAAGTCAACGCTCGGTACATGATGGACTCCGAAGAAGCTGCCACAGCTGACCGTGATTCCCATAGCATGCGACGTCGATCAGGAGATGGTTCAGTACAGGCACCATATGTTCGCCTTTCGTCAGGGCGCTCTCGAGGGACGGACTGAACGCATCCCCGCTGAACACGGTGATGGGACGTTCCGCTTCAGGAACATCCTTGGCGCTGCGAAAGACATGCGACAGTCTCCCAAGGGCGGTCGACCGTGTGACGTGGTACTGGAATAGGCACAGAGAGGACATGATGAAACGGTCACTAGGATACCAAGGCGATTTCCGACTCACCACGTCGTTGAAATGTAGGAAGGAGAGTTCGTCGTACGACGACGTGGCCATCGTCGAGATAAGCTTTTTGGTGTGTGGGGCTAGAAAGCGTCTTTGTGTAAACGTGCTCATTAGACGGAGAGTTCTGCGCAGCAGACGCCACTCGCCACGGGTAACTCCATGGTTGCCTGGCTACGATGGTGGTGCGAGTCACACAAAACCATCAGAGGCAATGGGATCCCAGGCAGGATGACTGAATGAAGGAATGTAATGTATGAAAAGTTATCATACCACAGTGAGCATAGCGTCGAGTTCAACATAAGAATACAGTCGAACGTGAAGTGCGGAGAGTTTCCTAAACAGGATATGTCGTCGGCGCTCGTGTCAGTTGTGGGAATTTTACTTGCGACGGCGCTCTCCGAGACACCACTCACTTTGAAGTTTATTCCGGCTCTACTAGCGGAACCTCTGCGCCTGTGTCGGTATGTAAGGGTTGCATTTTTGGTGGGTTTGGGAACTTTCTCAGTCATTCTCAACCGTTTCCCGCAGTGTGGTAGACTCCCAAAGATGAAGGCAAACAGAGGTATTCTAGCAGCCACGCGACGGACATGTGTTTCGACTCCTCGTACCACATCAGCCTCTTCATTCAGCACACTTCTTTCTCTGTGCCCCAGGCCAAGGCCTTTACGTTCCTCGACTTCGGTTCAACACCCTTCCCTGATTAAGACTAACCTACCGAAAAACGCACAGTGCCTCAGTACTACATCGACAGACGGAGAGCGATATGATGGTATGTATAGATCTCTTTGACTGCGAGCATATGCTAACGCAGCGGTAGTTTGTGTCATTGGAGGCGGTCATGCGGGGTGCGAAGCAGCCACGGGCGCTGCGCGAGCTGGAGCCCGAACGTTGTTGATTACACAAAACCTGGACACGATCGGGGAGCTCTCGTGCAACCCATCTATCGGGGGCGTTGGGAAAGGGACGTTGGTCAGAGAAGTAGATGCATTGGATGGCGTCATGGGCAAGGTCACGGGTAGGTAATAGCTGACGAGTGTCGGTCTCGACCACTGACCTTTGGTCGTCAGATAAGGCAGGGATACAGTTCCATATGTTGAACAGGTCCAAGGGGTCAGCGGTTTGGGTACGTGAGGTCTGGCCGTACGTTGACACTGACCTCTTATACTCTCACAAGGGCCCGCGAGCGCAAGTCGACCGCAAATTGTACAAGAAACATATGCAGAATATCATATTCAACTACCCAAACCTAGATGTCCGCGCTGCCAGCGTGTCTGATCTTGTCTTCGACCATCAGATGGTTTCTTCCAGTTCCACCCACTCGGTTTGGGGTACAGTGGCTGGTGTTCGGCTAGGTTAATAACTACTACATCTGCGGAAGTGCATACTAATCATAACATCACAGAGAGGGGGAATGTGATCCCGTGCTCTCAGGTTGTTATTTGCACTGGGACGTTCCTGTCGGGCGAGATACATATCGGTGCGTGCTGTGATGATAATCAATGTACTTTGTGTGCCAACAGTGTTCCAGGAATGAAGCGTTTTCCAGCAGGTCGACTTGGCGAATTACCGGCAATTGGCCTATCCTCCTCATTACGGTCAGCCGGCTTCCAGCTCGGACGACTGCAGACTGGCACCCCTGCACGGTTAGACAAAAATACAATAGATTTCAGTCGGCTAGCCAAACAAGAAGGCGATAATCCACCTCATCCATTCTCATTTTTATCCCAGAAAGTAGACAACGAGGTGATACTTTCTTAGCTGCGTTGTGGATCTTGAATTGATATTCATCCGTTCCTAGCATAATCAGATTACGTGCTACATGACCCATACCACCCCCGAAACTCATGAACTCATCAAGCAGAGCATGCACCTAAGTATCCACATCCAAGAGACTAAGAAAGGTTGACACACTCTAAACGATTATGTTCGTTCTCTAAGCTGATATAATTAGGACCACGGTACTGTCCTTCTCTCGAGGCCAAGGTTACGCGGTTTGGTCACAAGGAAAATCATAAAATATGGTTGGAACCCGAGGGCTACGATTCCGGTCGGCATCGATTAACGGTTGGACTATTGAAAAACATTTCACAGAGCTTGTCGCAGATCTCATATATCCTAACGGTCTATCGTGTTCCATGCCTGAAGAGCTGCAAGAGCCGATGATGCGTACGGTCCCTGGACTAGAGAACGTTCGCATGGTTCGGCCGGCATATGGAGTCGAATATGACCATATTGATCCCCGGGAGCTTCACCGTGAGTTACTATATTGCCTCAAGTTTTTGTGTGTCTCAGACAGTGTCCAGCATCGCTCGAGACCAAGAGAATCAAAGTGGGTTCCCGCTAACGCATTCTATGCATCCATTTTAACCGTTTTTCAGGGCCTCTTCCTCGCAGGACAGATCAACGGAACCACGGGGTACGAAGAAGCTGCAGCTCAAGGATGCATTGCTGGCATAAACGCCGGTCTTGCTGCACGCAATCGACGACCGCTCCCTATCACCCGCGCGGATGGATACACGGGTGTCATGATCGATGATCTTGTGACCAAAGGGGCAGAGGAACCATGTCAGCAGTTGTGCTAGATTCGTCAGGTCCTACTAATGATCCTGGATCCTAGACCGAATGTTCACTTCCCGTTCCGAGTACCGCATGACACTTCGATGCGACAACGCGGACACGAGACTGACTGAGATAGGTGCGAACATTTTGCGGATGGTTGGTTCACTAGATTTACTATTCTCAGGAAATGCCACGGGTTTGATATCGGCAGAACGATGGGGAAAGTATCTCAACGTCCGCGGTGCATTACAACGCGGGACGGATTTTCTCAAGTCGATAGTCTTGAGCCCACAGGTGTGTGAGCAGTCGTTCACCCTATATGATTATTGACAGATGTGATAGCAATGGGAGAGATATGGCATCGTTGTAACCAAGGACGGTGTTATGAGGAGGTACACATTTACCAATACTTTTCTGTACTTTTCTGATCACAATTGATAGTGCCTTTGATGTGTTAAGCATGCCTTCAGTGGCGCTAGATGATCTTATACATAGCGGTGCTCTCCAAGGCATCCCGCAGCTTGAACCGTATATCATATCCCGAATCATCACCGATGGTAAGCGAGAGCACCGTGTATTCGCACTCATTGCTAAGTAAGGACTCAGCGACATATGCACCTCATCTCGCGCGTCAGCGCGCGGACGTAGAGGCATTCCATGCGGACGAGTCTCTTCTCCTTGATCCAAATATGGATTACACACAGGTCCGAGGACTGAGTGAGGAAGTGAAAGAAAGGCTACAACGCTTCAGGCCCACGACACTGGTACGTATACCATACTCCTACTTGGCCTTCCCTTTGATCGCATAACAATTATGCAGGGTGCAGCCAAGCGTATGGAAGGCATGACACCCGCCTCAGCGGTTCATCTATTGAAGCATGCGCGTCGAACGTGGCATACGAAGAGCCGACCCAAAGAAGAATCACGCCGCCCTGTGCAGATGGTACCTAGTTTCTAGGGTTGACTTGACGCACTCCACTTCTTTTACGTTTTGCGCGCTGCCTGATGGCTGGAATAAGAGACGTTCTGTCCGCTCTGGAATGCAACTCATTACTAAACTATGTCGTTACTCCGAGCCTGACTGTTCGCCACATAATTTGTGGGCGGCAAGGCACCTCCGCACAGTGCCCGGTGGTCACCGAACCTTTTCAAGGTCCTGGATCATGCATGAAATACCGACCCCGGACGATTTCCCGAAGGCCTGGGTCGTATGATATTGGGAATCGAACGAAGTCCATTGCATCGACTCTCGGTTCTTTTGCTTCGCCCAGACTGTTGCAACTAGATAGGCCCGTCGCGCCCCATTTCGAGAATCTAAGAATGCGCGCGGTGGCCACTGCCCCATCGGCGACGTGAGAATACCGACCAGTCCAGAGCATCTTCCCCTCCTTTGTTTTCATCAAATGCCACGGCCCACCTCGAGCCCCGTCCATCGGCTTCGCACATGTATATGCTCACGCTGTCAGGTCAGGAAGACGCAAGATATTTGCATGGCATCGTTGCACTATTTCGAGCAGCACCGCTCGTTCCGTCGTGCGCGGGGACGCGTTAGGAACGTCTGGTTCCTGGTTCGCTGCAAAAGGAAGTAGTCAGGCTCTGCTCCGCATGGATGTCGCCACTGAAGTCTGGCCCCAAACTTGGAACCTGTACCTATTTTACTGCACAATGTACCACGACGAGGCATTTTTTGCCTGCGTCGTCGATTGTACCAGGCTTCCGTTGCCTTTGATTCAATCTTGTGTCACGTATCGCAGACTATCCTGACGTTGTGTCTTGCAGACAAGTTTAATTCGAATGCTTTCACGCGACGCCGCTATTATACCAGACTCGGCCGTTTTCGCGTCGTCTTCCTGCTACTTTTGCTCGACGATGAATGCTGCAGACCACTCGTCGAATTCTCATTTTTGTTGTGATGCTCTTGCCACCGGGAGGTCCCCCACTGGTTCATTTTCATTCCACGAGCTGTCGTGCGTATCACTGTCCTTGGGTTGGGGTGAAATGCGCGTACTTGAATCGTGGACAAGACTGGAGCACGATATACGTGACTCCACGCAAGGAAAAATCTATCCGTCCAGAATCGACACCGCAGCAATTCCGTTATCGACTGAGTCGCCCCGCGTTTCAAACTGCTCTCATCTTCAAAATCGTAGCCATGTTGCTGGGGACCAAGATAGTAACCGCCACAAAAATTCGAACGCGTGTGTACGGTGTTTGAAGACCACAGTGACTACAGTCAGGAAAAGATACGTCAGGCATGATCACCTTCGAAGACGATTAAAAACGACGAAATCACGAATTAGGAAGCAGTGCGCAGGTCATGCTCTGTATGCGAACAATGTGATTCTTCGCATTTTGGAACACTTGCGAACCAGCTATGGCCACTTCGCCACTTTAGATACCATCAAGTCGCAGCGAGCGGTATTGAGTTGTCGGTGATGGAACATGCGGTGGATGTGGGGTCAGGGTCTTGTGCGTACTTCTTCAAACTATTACAGGGAATGGGAGAGGAGCCTCGGGCGCGGTGGCAAGTTATTATTGTGGATTGCCTGCGGACCCATCCCAAAGTTGTTTTGTCCTTGTAGTAAAAAATAGTTTTTTTTAAAAAAAACATGGAAACTTGCTCAAACCAACCTTTCTTGTGTCCGGTGAACGTCGAGGTTTGCCGCCCACGTGCCAGACTCGTGTCGCGATCACGTGACTGAGAAATCAATATGTAAAAGTTAGTCTCGAGTTACTCTATTGCTTGTCAGCACAT
>JBBPUA010000619.1:0-14404 GCA_038094355.1 Afroboletus lepidellus | reverse complement strand
AGCTGGAGCCACCGCCGACGATTGTCAGGGATCGCTCACCATCTTGAAGAATAGCAAGTACGTTATCCATCGTGCACCACGCCAGCCGGTTCTTCTGTGCGCCAAAAAAATCCACACACTGGTCGCCTTGGGGGCACCTGGTGAGATAACCGAACGGTGGAAAATTGGATGCTCTTGATCGCAGCAAGCCATACACGCGCCTTGCTCGTTCGACACTTACTTGTTCCACGCTTGTGCCAGTTGCAGCTTCGACGCGTTTTTACTCACCACCCATGTGGTCTTGAAGGAGGTCGCAGAATGGGGGGTGGTTCCAGAGATTCAGCCATGTCAGACTGCAGGGTGAGTGTCTTGATTCACTCCAATACAATCATACGACGAGGGGACATTTGCTTGGCTGGTCATTGAACTCTTCGCCGTCATGCCCAGTGATGGTTGTTAAGCCCAACTGCTTGAGGTGCCGAGGGGGTAGTTTTGCGGGTCATACCATCACACAAGCGTCTTGCTGATTTTTTTTGAAGGACTTGAGGAGCACACGTTAAGTTGCACACTTGGACTAGGATCATGGTCTTGAACAAAAACTTGCCTGGTCCCTAGAAACGTGACGTGACGTATCCCCTATCCACGTGACATTATCACGTCTCCATTTCCTAAGTGTTGATGCAGGTACCTAGGGCGCACCGTCTCTGTTGATAGTGTGCTTCGTGCTCGAAGCCCAGCATTGTGACCAGCGGGCACCAGACTCGGTGGTGTTTCAATCTGGCCAGGACTCGAGACCTTCGTCAATGCAGGATCCTCGGAGCAGAGTCCCACCTTGATTCATGCAGACTCGTCAGAAGATTGCGATCAAGCAGCCCCAGTATGGCGCGGATACTTGTTGACGCTGCTGCACAAGCAAAATGACGCTGCATAAATGAAGCAGTGGCCGTCGCAAACCGCGTTCTGCTAACCTGTGCATGTTTGGTGTGTGCCGTCACACCACCCTGACGGAACACGAGTTTGAGTTCAATGCGCAAATGGAGCCTTGAAAATTTTTCTTTCTCTTACTCTCTTGTCTTTTGTGGCTTGACTTACCCCGTGTCGCTGGACACGCCGATTTCCTTCTCGCCACTCGAATGGACAGCGGAAAGCTGCCAGCTTACCGTTCATCTTACCTTTTAAGATTCCATCCTTACCCGAGGATGAAACAGCCAACTCGTGAGAGGATTACGGTGAGACACTTCACTTCCACTTCCCTGTCTGATGCTGGGAAATACTTATCGTAAACGTGCATGCAGCAGGCTTCCACTTGTGAAAATGAGGCCTATGAACGGCATCAATTGGACACTCTACTGCATTCAGTGAGCTCCTGGTTTGATTGCTCGTGGTCTCTGAATGGATGGTGGTTTCAGGAAAGCGACGTTTCGTTTGCGCTGGACCAAGCCATTCATGGGTCTGACGTCGGTATTCAATTGCGTCAGCGACGTTTGAGCGTGTCTTCTCTGGTTGTCGTAAGTGACTGTCTCCTCTTTTCACGTTCCCATATTAAACTCGTCGCCGCTAATAGGATCTCGCGCTCTTATTCGCAAAAAGCCGTCCTTACGAGACTTGTAGCTGCACCTGCTCTATCAGGTGCAAAACTGGTTGTAACACGTGAAGCTCCCGTATACGTCCATTGTTAATGTACTTAATTGAAATACAGTACTGAGTTTTGTAGTGTGCATCGTGGATACGTTTGCGCGCCTCGCTGGATGATAGGCCGAAGAGGACGATCCGAGGCATTAGTGGGTAATTCTGCTGTTAGCTCCAAGACCTTGTAGAACGAATTTGGTCTGCTTGCCTGCGGGTGGACACAACCGAGATTCTGAGCAAGACCATCAGACTGATGCTTTGCAGACGGTACTTGGCAGAGTAAATTTTGATTCGTCATGGCCCTTGCTTTCTCGGTTTTGCTTTCCCGCGTTGACCATCCTGACGCTACAGCTTCGACAGTACCACTCGAATCCTGGTCCACCCTTCCAGTGAGGACACTGACCGGAGCGATACGTTGGATTGCATCTTCTAGTTACAGCATTCGTGTCAAAGCTCTAGGCAAAAACTGCGGGAGGATTTCCGTCAAAGCACATGTAACCAGGTATCAAAAATTGCTGCCAAACGTTCCACCAACGTCCACCTCGGCAACCAGCTGATAAACTCCACGCAATTCAACATCCCCGCTCTTACAAAC
This sequence comes from Afroboletus lepidellus, assembly GCA_038094355.1. Lineage (NCBI taxonomy): Eukaryota > Fungi > Basidiomycota > Agaricomycetes > Boletales > Boletaceae > Afroboletus > Afroboletus lepidellus. The sequence goes on along the minus strand of JBBPUA010000619.1, from coordinate 12,201 downwards.
GCTTCGACCATGACGTTACCCCACAGAACGAGCCACGTCATCGTCCAAAGCCACCCTGCCATGCCACCCACCCGCCTCCCTGTCCAATGAGAAAATACGCGCTCGGCAAGGATACCGGGGCCCATCATCCCGAACGCGCCCAACATCCACCAAAATTTCATCTCGCTGTCAAGTGCCATCAACCCTGTGTGGTGCAGGGCCGCTGAAACGAGGAATGCGCCCATAATGACGCCCGGGCGGCCGAGGACGAGGGAAAGCGGGTAGCCACCCATAGCGAGGAACGTCCGGCGCATCAACTGGTGCCACCTCCGCCCCCAAAAGTCGGCGAGCGACGTGGCGCGCCAGGGGGCATCGAACGCAGGCGGCCATTGAGCGGGGTCTTGTCCAAGGAGGATACCAAGTATGGTCATGATGTCGTAGCTCATCTGCGTGGAGGCGTAGATCGTGAAGCCGGTGAGGATGGAGAGGATGCTCGCTCGGAGGTATCGCATGAGAAACGGGAGGGTGTCGTCAAAGATGGTCAATCGTTGTTGGAGGCCGATGGACGTGGAGGCCATTGTCAGAACGGCTCGGTGCAACGCACCGCAGACCGAGGCGTGCGCGATCGCCGAGAGGAGGGTGTAGAAGAGGAAGGGCATGCGAGTCGCTGGACGTGTTTTTCGTGGGACATGGAGTCCACGCGACCACTCCCAGCCAAGACCACGAGCGTTGGAGACGAGATCAAGGGCATCTAGGATGGTCGACGGAGAGCTGTTGAGGGGACGGACGCATCGCACGAGCGGCTCTTTCGCCAATGCCCAATCGAGGGTACGGGAGACGGCGTAAAACAAAAAGTACTGCGGAGATCCCGTCAGTTTAAGGACACACGCGCCCAATGACACGTACTGCGAAGCTGAGATCGATGGACGTTCCTTTTGATTGGCCAGGCGACAAGTCCACGTAGAGTACGGCACGCAGCGCCAACGATGCAAAGAGCGGCCATAGTGCGAGTCGCAGCGTGTGTGTTCGAGGCGTGATAACTAGCACCGCGGCCGTGAAGTAACAAACTAGTAGAGGAAGGATGTATGAGACAAACGTGGGGCCGTCGATGGGGATCCTGGCTGGCGGAACACCGAGCGCACTCCATAGGGACTGTGCCATAGCAGATGATTCAAAGGCAACTGGTCCGGGTCGTCCCGGTTGTACAGGCGGTTTTAGAGCGAGAATTAGATTCTTGGGTGAGTATTCACGGTGGGGGCTCCCAAGGTCGGCGAAGTGGAAGGCACGAGGTAGTGGTGAGGCGAGGCCTCAGTATATAGCGTCGCCTGTCAGTGTGGGTCGCCGAGGGGCTATACGTCGACCTCTCCCCCTCCGAGTCGATCAGTGAGACATTGGTTATGTCTTGATAAATGCCTGATGTAAACGTTTCAACATTTCAAGTGCGCAGATCACGGTCGTGTATGAAGAAATTATGTACATATTTGCACCGAACAACTGCCGACGTGAGCTATCCACTAGAGCTACATGAATCGTGTAATTCAAAAGTGTACACGTGAACGTGCAAGTCGAATAACAATGTGTCCTTGAGTAGACGATGGAAATTATACATCAGTAATACAGTAAGTGTCCGGATATCAACAAAGAATTAAGCGATTCGCGCCCCCCTGTCCTTCCTCGTCAAAAGGAGTAGCGAACGGATCGATCGGGTCGCATGGGGATCTGGCATGGGCACTCTTAAGAAATCGTGACCTCGACCTCGTAAACTCGTGGCGACCAGTGGGTCTCGCCGGTGGTGGAGCTAGTGGCACGGGAACGGTCGAGGAGTGTTCATGTCTCCCACGCGAAGACGCTGCTCCAACGGACATGGGATCGAGTGCGAGATGAATGGGCTTCCGAGACGTTGGACGGTCCGCAAAGGCATTATGAAGCGGCATGGCTAGGGGACCACGGTCCGGAGGGGTAGAATCGATGTCCCTGGGAATGTCGACGTTCCGCGGACGGCCTGGAGGGGGCGGCGGAATAGTGAGTGGAATGGCCTTCTTCGGTGGGATGTTTCTCGGCCAAGGGAGTGTGGAGGGTACTGGCGAAACAGGCCAGGTAGACGATAGCTCTTTACGCGTTGGGGAGGGGCCGCTGTCGATCTGTGGTAAGTCCTTCGGTGTTGCCATCGAGGCTTGTTCGACCGAAATTGTCAACTGTGGACGAAGGGAGTGAGACCCTGAAACTGGACTGTTAGTCACACGCTTTGAAAGGGGCTGACCGCCACGTTTCTTCACAAAGAACTCGGACGGAGACTTGACCAAGATGGACGTCGGCTCGCCCTCCGAACGATCAGCTTTAGCAATCTCCGATAGCTCGTCACCGCGACCTTTCTTCTTTCCAAGATTCATGAATTTCATCGGGCGACTGACGACAGGGCGGGGCATAGACGTTTCAGGCTGCTCGCTCTTCATGTCCTCGCGTAAAAAGCTATCCCAGCTCTTCTGAAAGGTAGGATCCAGTGACTTTAGAGGATGACTAAGCGTGGATGATTGGTTTGGCCCAAGTGAAAGATTGTGAGGTGGCGAGAGAGCCTCGGGGAGTGGCGTAAAAGAACGCAAGGGAGCATCTGATATACTCGCACCATTCTCTGCATCCCCTGCATGAGGCATGACCGACCCCTTTCTGAACGGTACAACAACACCATTCCGCTGTTCTTGCCATCTCCGCTTCTTGAACGCATCCACCCAGCACTTAGGGTACGAATGCCAAAACACGATGGTGATACCCATCAACACAACCAACGCCCATAAACCCATGAAGACACTAAACATAAGTCGCTCCTTCTTCAACGAATCGACGTACGTCGCCACGAGTTTGCCAATGAGGCCTTGAGGATTGTTTGAATCACCACCAATGGCAGCAGTGGCGATGGGATGAGTGATTTCGTTGACATCGGTAGGCGAGAGGACAAGGACAGTTTCGTTAACCTTCGGAAGGTCGATGTTGAGGTTTTGATTCAAGAACGTGAGCGCCTCCTCAATGGCGTCAACCTTGGAACCAATCAAGCACTTGATGAAGTCCTGCGCTGGCGTTTCTAGAATTGTCCCGTTGAAAACCGTGCCGACGAGATGTTGAATATCGCTGTAGAAGTTGTTGAGAGTGGTATTGAGCGTCGTGGTGGTACCATTCACCCAGCCAAAGAGGCCATCGTTGATTGTGGACTGAACGGTCACGACCTTGGCATTGATACTGCTGGCGTAAGCTGCGGACTGGTTATACATGCTGTTGTTCATCTGCGTAGCGATCGTGTTCGAGAGATCTTGGACACTCGCCGTAGCTTGTGCGGTATAATGGGCTTCGAGCGGGCCAATTGCAAGGAGTTGAATCTCGACCGACAGCAATCCGGAAAAGCCTATGAGAAAACAGGCTAGCGCGGGAGGATGAAAGATATAATGCAGAAACCAGCGGAGGTGGATGTGTTGGGAAGGGGTGAAGTGTAGCAGAGCAGTTAGCGAATTAGTGATGCGGGTAAGTAGTGGATGTTGCGCGTCAACTTGAAGCATGAGCAGATTGTGGTTAGTGAGCGTCACAGAGGGTATCGTCTCGGAAGTCGTATAAGTCATTGGATCGGACATCCAGGCCGCGCGCGTAAGCTGCAGATGAAACATAAGACAGCGCCACTTGTACCATCCAAAGACGCAGTGGCCGGCGAGTAGCAAAACGAGGACCGCGATCAAAATGATCGTGCCAATTTTTGTCATCCGGAGGAGATCATTCCCAAGATTGTCGATGGAAGACGTGTCGAAGCTGCTGCAGAAAGACACGCTGTCTTGTGCAGGCACAGGAAGTAGTGCAGGATCAAACGTAAGGCCGAGTAGTGTATTGTTGATGTCAGCCTTGACAGCTTCGAACGGAGTGTCCACACTGGCAAATATCAGGGAGTAGTCGCAGGCGAGAACGGAGAGTAACTCACAGATCCTCGATGGTATTCTTGATGGAGGATATAGTTGGCAGCGAATTGTTCAACTTAATCAACGTATTCTCGAAGTCGGTGGGAATTTTAATGTTCGAAAGCGCGTCGAGACTCGAGACGTTGAATTGAGGCGCTTGGATGTTCCCGAAAGGGTTGACTTTGTTGATGGAATTCACAGCACTCTGTATCGCGGAGTTGATGGAAGTAGCGTCGCTCTTGAGGCCCGAGACCATGCTGTTCAAGGTGCTTTGCAGAAAGGAAGTGATCTAGAGAGATTCAATGAGACCCGAAACTGATGAAAGGTACGACATACCTCTTGTACAGCACTAATAAGAAGACTCAGTCCGCCAACAACGACAAGCTCGAGGAAGCAGAGGAACGTTGAACGGTAGATACTGATGAGGAAATTGATGATCGCTTCCATGCAAGTCAATGCCAAGATGAGTGCTTCGCGAGCACCGTTCATGCTTCCGTTGAGTGCATCCGCGAACTGCCGGTTCGTGGCGATGGCTAGGTAACGCGGCATGCTAGCAGCGGAAGTTGCAGCGTGTTCGGCAGCCTGACAAGCTGCGAGGAGATCGTCCTTGGCATTGGCAATCGATAAGAGTGCTTGATCCGAGGACAGCTGGAGCCGGAAGATGACAAACAACAAGGAAATGATGGGATAGGCCAGCCATGTCAGAGAAAGAATGTGAGGTAGTTCAAGGTATGGTCTGAGCGACGTGCAAGGGGATCGTAATGTTGAGCGAGCGTCGTAGTGCGGCGGAGGAGAGGGAAACCTCGGTGAATACATTGGAGTCGGCCTGCGACGTCAAGAAAAGGAGAAACAAGGTCGTAGACGGAGAAAAGGTAGGAGCCCAATAAGAAGTGGAAATACGTGCCCTCGTCATTGTTCTACGACACAATAACTTGCCATTCCGGGACTCGGGGAAACAGTGGTGTGACAATCAATGTCACTTTATCACGTGCCACGTGATAGTCACGCTCTTTGTGCTTGGATCCAAACCCACAAACATCAACAGTGACCCGGTAAGAGGTCTGGTGTCCTGGTGGCTTCTCCTTCCCTCCAGGACACAATGTTTCTGGAGTGTGTTGGCACTTGGTTCGCTTACCTTCAATGCATCTTCCAATTTTCCAGGTGATCTCATCTATACCCGTCTGCTTGACATGAATGTGCTGACTGTAAACTCTGCACAAGCAGGTCGTAACTTGTTGCGACCTCGATCAAATATTTGAGATCGGCCAAAGTCGCGACAGTAAAATCATCGAATTCGTGTGTCACATCGGTGCGGGTGCTGCTTGCAAGACATTCAATCAATGGCGCTTTCGAGAGGCGGAAAGACAATTTGAAGACGTCACACTGCCGATTGGATTGGATTCACAAGGTTGGAAACAGATGTTCCTGTTTCAGCAACGCTCCACTGAGGTGATCTCGTGTGTGGAGGCGATGATTCTGTTTTTGACGAGTTTCGATGGACGCTACAAACGTGGGAAGTAGGCTGCATCCGATTTCATCTTCAGCTGGACCGACGGATGAACCTCGCAACGGTTCCGGTTTTATCCTAATAAAATACATCACCAAGTGCACTGACCTCTTCTTTGTATGTTTACGATGCCACCTTTCACGAACCAACATGAATGAGCGAGTTGAGGCGGCTGTACGGAACCTGCAAATACTGCTACTAGTCCATGGCTGCCTGGTCTCGAGAGGAAGTTGTGGAGCAATGCCGCCATCGTTAGTTGTGCTAGCGCTCCATTGCTAGTGACCGGGAATCATTCTATTCTGTTATCGTCTCGAAATGGCATGCAGTACATACTTGATATAACCCCCCGGCTCGCACTTCCGGAAGCATCTTGGCAATACGCCATAGCATCCCGACGTTCGGGCACGCTTGTTCCATGTTGCCGAGTCCCGCGTTGCAAGATCTTCCCCAGACGTGTCCGAAACTCGCTCTCGCGCCGCATTTTAGGGCGTATGGAGTAACGTCACATCCGGACCGACACGGAACCGCCATGTGATCGCGGTTAGCGAGGTGCTGACCGCCGAGTTGTATCATGTCAGGTAACTCTGGGTCGAGTATAAATGCGTCGCTACTGCGCTCTCACCGTGCTATCGGGAGCACGTCCTCTCTCACACCTCTACTGGACACCGATCAAGGAGACGCAGACCCGAGCATGGAAGATTTGAAGCGAATAGGCTCGAAGCACGCCCAGAACCACAACGAGGATGCGCCTGGGTTGGCCGAGCTCAACCTTGTCGAGGCAGAGGGCCGCGTGGGCTTCCAGGGCCTCTTCGAGAATCCGCTCGTGTAAGTCCGCGTGGCAACTCGCCTACTTGCGGGCGTTTTGGGGTATGGCGATGCTCACGCGCGTTTGGCAGGTTGGGGATAACGTGCTTTGCGACGTTGGGTGGCTTCGTGAGTCATTTGGTTTCTTTCGTCGTGCTGGAGGCTGACAATCTTTTACTTGCGTTCCAGCTCTTTGGTTATGACCAGGTAAATATGGGGAGGCGCACGTCCGACCTAGCGGAGCTGATCGCGTGGCATTAATTGCAGGGCGTCGTCAGCAATGTGCTCGCCATCGAGTCGTTCGGTGCTGCGTTTCCAGACATATACATGAATTCGGATCTCAAGGTGAATCAAGTCCTTCGTCTCATTTGTGTATGTTTGACCGCATTCAAGGGGTGGTTCGTCTCGACATTGCTCCTGAGTTTGTCATTTTCTTGCATGCGAACGTCGTGGTATCTGATGATGCCTTCACTAGCCGCTTGGTTCGGATCCCTCGTCAATGGTCCCATTTGCGACAAGGTTCGGCTTTCGTTTACCAGGTCGAACAAGGATAGCTTAGAGAATTTCATTGACAGATTGGTCGAAAACGGAGCGTCATGCTCAACGTGGTGTTGTTTCTTCTTGGAAGTGCCCTCCAAACGGGTGCAACCTCTCGAAGTAAGGATCTGTTCGTTCTGAGTTCTCATTTCCGGCTGGACGCTCACGGTATTTCTTCTAGATTACCTCTTTGGTGGCCGTGCCGTCGCAGGCCTGGCAGTGGGTGCATTAACGCACGTTGTTCCGATGTACCTCGCCGAAATTTCCAGTGCAAACGTCCGAGGATCGTTGGTTGCCCTACAGCAACTCTCCATTACGATCGGCGTGAGTTTGAGAATCGCTCTTCGAATGTATATACGAAAGCTGACTTCTCCGCGCCCAGATCCTCGTTAGTTGTGAGTCATTTCACGATCGCCATCGAAAATCTGACGAATCGACTCTTAGATTGGCTCGCGTATGGGACGTCGCATATTGGTGGGACTCGCTGTGCACCAGAGGTTCCATATTCAGGGCCGCTTTTGAACGGAAGCCCCACCTTTGATCCGTATCATGATGTCCCTGCTGGTGGCTGCACTGGCCAAACAGAAGCATCATGGAGGGTCCCCATTGGCTTCCAAATGTTTCCCGCTCTCGTCAGTGTCGGAGTTTCCGTTCTGTTCCCCCGTTATTGACGTCATTTTCAAAAGTGTCTAGGCATCGGAATGGCGTTCATGCCCTACTCCCCGCGTTGGCTAGTGGAACGTGGTCGCGAAGAAGAAGCACTTGGGACGTTATCTATGCTACGACGAAAGCCTTCGGATAACATCGCTGTGCGGTACGAGTTTTTGGAAATCAAGGCCGAGGTTCGATATGCTCGGGAGGCGAGCGAACTGGCGTATCCTGACGCGGGTCCGTTGAGACGTTTCATCAACAACTACGTGGCATTAGTGTCATCCTGGCCCAAGTTTAAGCGATTGGCAGTTGGCTGCTTGACGATGTTTTATCAACAATTCATCGTGCGTGTATCCTTGTGATATATGTGACGTGTTTTGCTGAGTATAATGGTCAATGTAGGGTTGTAACGTACGTGGTCTTCCTTCACTGGTGAATCCTGATCCGTCTAACAGAGGAATAAGGCTATCATCTATTATGCCCCAACGAGTACGTCGTAGATTTGATCATGGTCCAGGTGTGAACCTCAGTTCGTCTCGATAGTCTTTGGTCAATTGGGACTAAACCCAAATACAACTTCTTTGCTGGCTACCGGAGTGTACGGAATAGTGAATGTGAGTCGACTTCTCGACTTTCATTCGCTCCCTTTTCGCCAACACAGTCCTAGACGTTGGCGACTCTCCCAGCTGTTATCTTGTTGGATAGTGTCGGTCGCCGTCCTTTGTTGATGTTCGGGGCGGCTGGATGCTGTATTTCACTCGTGATTGTTGGCTCGCTCATCGCTGCGTTTGGACACGATTGGCAAAGTCATACCACTGCCGGACACGTCGCCATAGGCGCGTCTCATCTCCTTGATCGGGGAAGACCGAAACTGAAACTGTTGGTCTAGCGTTCGTCTTCTTATATGACGTGAACTTTTCGTATTCGTGGGCACCGATCGGCTGGGGTATGGGATCGTTTACGCTTTCTGTGGACGTCCGGACTGATTACTTTTCGTCTCGGGGAAAACCAGTGATTCCGAGTGAAATCTTCCCTCTGCATCTGAGATCGACGGGTATCTCCATTACCACCTCCGCCACATGGATGTCCAACTTGTACGTCTTGTCGTGTTCGCGCACCAATCTTGATTTGTGAGGCTTTTTAATAGCATTATTGGCCTAGTCTCTCCCAAGATGTTGACCGAGATTCCCAATGGGGGGACCTACTTTTTCTTTGCAGGATTCGCTATATTGGCATTCTTGACGACGCGTAAGTCGTGCTTCACTGAGAATACAAAGGGGCTTACTTTGTCGTTTCCTAGTGCTATTCTATCCCGAGACCAAGGGAAGGGTGAGTGTTGATAATTTGAAGGATTCACTGATTGTTCACGCGAACCCTGTAGACCTTGGAAGAAATGGACGCCGCGTTTGGCGATAACGCATCGGAAAAAGAACGGGAACATATGGAACGGATCTGTCGCGAGCTTGGATTACCTAGCCAGGCCCTGTTGTCCTCATAGGCAGCGAACACCACGAACACAATCACGACGGACCCCGGATGAGGCAAGGTTACCGATGGCGTGTACCCGTGGATGATACCTCTAGCACACTTTCACGACATGCTGGAATGGTTACTCGCAATTAATTGGAGTTTGTACTGCCGATAGCTGTGGCGTTGAATGGCCTCAGTGGTCAACAAGCAAGGTTTGATATCACGAAGAATGTCGACCAGTCAAGTTGTCCTTGTTCACCGGAATCTGACACTTTGTGCACTGTGACGAAGTCGAGGCGAACGGTGTAGGAGTTTGTGTGGATCACAAGCTGATCACAAGAGACCCGGTCCCACACGGGTGATGCCAAGTGATGGATGACGCAGGTACGCGTGCATGATCGTGATTCAAAGGACAAATTGATATCGCGATGCATTCAAATCGTAGGGTTGTCCGGGTGCGAGCGTCACAAAGTGTAGGCAAGTTGTTTGCTACGGTGTCTTTGCTTACGGCTCGACGCTCGCTCGGTGATTACTGCGGGAGTTTTGGAGCACACATTGAGTACGTAAACAAATAGCCCCTGTGACTGGATCGTTCAGTGGGAACATATCGGCAGCGTCCCATGCACATCATACCTCGTCACCGATGCCATCCCGTAGATGGCAGGTTTGATGGGAAGCGATGCGGTGAATCACATTTCAACGACGCACGTGAGAATGGTCAAGTCAGGACATGACTCTGCGTCATCGACGCTTCTAGTCTGCGGTCAATGAACGCAGTTGATAGGCGACGAATATGAGCAAGCCCTGCGGCAGCGGAAACGAGAATCAGATCTTGGCCAATAGCTGGTCAAGCCGACGTCGAAAGGAGCAACCACCGGACACGAAATCGTACAGAAACTCGTACTGGGCCATCGGTGTCGGCCTCAGTCCGAGCCTGAGCGGCTGACATGGTCAGCCGCCGTAGATATCACATATAAACCGGCGCGACGCACAGCGTTGCTCCATATCATCTCTACCACACGCCTTCGATCTCGCGATTATTGTTCAACCTACGTTCTCTACCGCCTCTCTATCATCGCCATGCGTGCCACTGCCCTTCTTGCTGCGATCACGCTGATGCACACGACCCTCGCTCTACCTCGCCCAGACCTCGCGCTCCGTCAGGACGGAAACGATCTCAGAAACGAGCTCCAAGTCTTTCACTACCCGGATCGCAATCAGCGGACCGCCAACCGAGATCATGCGCTTCCGAACTGGAACGAAAACGGCACAGGGGTGGCTGTCAGGGGGGTGTCGAAAAGGCCGGAGCGTGCCGGGGCGGGGCGGGTCGGTGTGGTCGAGGAACGGTTCATGCGCAATCCAGACTACAGCGAGGGCGGTCGAATTGTGGGTGGTTCGCACTCTGGCGGCGGCGCTCCAGACACGATGCCAATGCCCATGGAGCGACCAGGCGAGGTTGAGAAATGGCGGGGAGACAGGGGGTCGATTTGATGTACGGACAGCGGTGTAACGCGGCGGTAGAGCGACCCAAAACAGGAGTGTACAGCCACACGTTGCTGAATCAGCTATTCCTGCGGAGGGGGAATATAAGTCATAACTCGCTCGCTGACGTGCTTATCATCCAACACAATGAACCCGCATCCTCCTCCAGCTTACCAGGCCACTGGCTCGTCCAGCAAACCTCTGTCTGGCCCTGCATTCGGCGCCGCCGACCCCTTACTCGGTCGCTCCAGGTCTCCCGGGGGTGGGTTCTATGATCAACCCGAACAGGGTGATGTTCCAGATGACTTCAAGGTACGGAACCACTCCCCCCATTCCACACATACTCATTTTACTGTGATTCCAGTACGGTGTTACCGTTTCTGAGAGTTCCATCGAAGTTCGGAACGCTTTCATCCGCAAAGTATACACCATCTTATGTGAGCACCCTCTGCGTTGGTGGTTACCGCGTCGTTCATGTTGAATTCTCCACAGTTTGCCAAATCGTGAGCTGCTCTCTCGAGCTTCTCCGCGCGTTTACTAACCCCATGAGCAGCTTGCTACGTGCTTGGTCGCTGGCGGTCTTTCCCAGTCTCCCTCGGCGATTCTTTGGGTAGCTCAGAAGTGCGTTCAATACCTTGGGCTGTGTTGTTCCTGTTCGATTGATTCCTGTCCAGCACGTGGTCTTTTTACATCCCTCTTTTCGGCGGCCTCATCAACCTCGGCCTTCTCTTCTGGAAACGTCATAGCCACCCTCTCAACTTCGTGTTGCTGTCCACATTCACCCTAATGGAAGCACTCACCTTAGGAGTGCTCACTGCTTTCTTCGACAACGTTATCGTGTTGCAGGCACTGTGCGTGTTCCGTCACCCCTCATTGGTCGAGTCTTATTAATTGAATCGTAGCCTTATCACCTTAGGGGTGTTCCTGGGTTTGACTCTCTTCACACTACAATCAAAGGTCAGTGTCTCTCCTTTAGTTGGCACAATCATATCCGATGGTTACCCTGCAGTATGATTTCTCTGGACTCGGACCCTGGCTGTTCGGCGCCCTCCTCGCTTTAGGTACGTTACTAACAAGTAATCACCGCGCCTAAAACTTAACCTTAATCCCTCAGTGATGGTCGGGCTCATCAACATGTTCATTCCGTTTGGACACACGATGGACATCATATACTCACTCGGTGCCTGCCTGATCTTCAGCGGCTACATCATGTACGATACATACATGATCACCAAGCGCCTGTCCCCAGATGAATTCATTCTGGGCGCCATTAGTCTCTACCTCGAGTATGTCCCATCCTATCTAATGCACGATGATCGGCTGACTACTTTTCTTGTTGTAGTTTTGTTAACCTTTGTAAGTTCAACCAACTTTTAGACGTCATTCAGACATTCATCTCTTCGTTTAGTCATCAACATTCTCCGCCTCTTGAACGACCTTCAGGATCGGTGAACATGTTCGTTTGGGGAAAATGCGATGCAATGGTGCATTTGGAAAGTCCATGCTTTGGAGTCCAGGTATCTTTGATAGCACTCTTTATATTTGCGATTCAGCATGTATGTTATTTCTCTCACAATGCGTTGCGGCAATTGAATCCATACGGTACGAAACGGAGCCTTTTAGAAGCATGGCTTCATCTTGTTCCCGTCGTGATAGCAATTTAAATTGCCTGAGGGTGCTGTCCAGCTCTCCAGAAGTGTTGCCGACTGTCGCGTCTGCAGTTTGTACCCGTCAAGCTGACCATATGCATAAAGTGGCTACAGAGAGCGCGTTGCATGAGCCACTATTGCAGACATTTACTGGCACGTAGGAACAAGAAAAAACATTCAATTCGACTAG
>JBBPUA010000618.1:0-14412 GCA_038094355.1 Afroboletus lepidellus | reverse complement strand
CGCACTGAAGTCGCACTATCTGGAATTAGATACCCCGGAATACGCCGGCGTTATCAAGAACCGTTGGATCGTCGAAAAGCTCCTCACCCAGGGTGGCATCCGCCTCGCTGCCGTCCTTAACTGGATCTTTGCAGATGCCAGCCAGGACGAGCGGCAGTCTCATCCAACGCTCTAGTTTACGAAATATCCGGAATGTATTATATACTACCCCCATAGAGCAACGTAACTTTTATTCGATATGCGTATCTAAGACAACATCACAAGCACATGATCAACTGCTTGATCCCAGACATCCACAAACCAATGTCGTCCGTCTGCGACCCCTTGGTGAGCAACTCGACGTGGATACCGAGCGCCGACTCGCGGTCGTGCGCCGCGATCGCTGCCAGACGGTCAGCTCACGTTCCCTCGCACGCCAAAAACGCACCTTGAACAAGCACCAACAACTGATCCACGACGGGCTTGGACAGCGTCTCGCAATTGAGCGCATCGAAAAGCGGATTGATCCGCCGCTCGAGGTCGTCGACCATGCGTTTCTGTTGTGCCTATCCCTCGTCAGCCTGCGCGCACTAGAGAGAAGGGGCGGACACACCGGCACCGTCTGCTTCAACCTTACTAATGCCTCGGCGAGCACCTCGTATATCGGGATTACCGCCTCAGGGATGTGCGTTCGATCGCCCGGTGCTGGGGTGCATCAGTCAACGCTCCGCCCCTCTTTGATACAGCCACTCACGGTATTTCGGCGGAGGAGGACCGCGTGGTTGCGCTTGCGGCGCTGGTGCGCGCGGGGGGGCTCCAGGGTGTTGCGTCGGAGGGGGCCGCGCTTGCATTGGCACTTGACTCATCGATGGCGGCGGTCCGTACAACCCCGAGTGTAGTTGCGGGTGTCCCTGCCCCTGCGACGGTGATGGCCCGTATTGCCCCTGCGGAGCCTGCCCAGCCGGGGATGTATACCCTTGCATCTGCGGAGGCGCATGCAACTGCGGACCCTGCGCCACCGAAGGCACGTATGGCCCAGCTTGTGGCTGCATCGGGGCCTGACTAGGCGGTCCATACGGACTCGAATGCTGCGGGCCCGCCGCGCCGGGCGGCGGCGTCGCGCGCGCATACGCAGCAGGCGGCGCACGTGGAGGTCCCGGAGGCGGCGTGGCCCTCATGTACGCAGACCCCTGTCCGAGTGGCACCGATCCCAATGACGGCGACGTGTATGTTGCCCCCGTGTGTGGTGGTTGTACTGGTTGACCTGAGGTCGAAATAGACCTCGCTGGTGGTGGCCCAGGCCTCGTCTGTGGCGGTTTCTGCACGCTTGCAGGCCGTGGAGGCGGTGGTAGAGGTGCATTTTGGCCGTGGGTCGTGAATGGAGAACCGGGGGTGGGTGGCGACTGCGAGGTGTTGGGGAAAGGCGAGATAATCGGTTCTGGCTTGCCGACGGCAATGGCGCCAGGTGTGCGCCCCGTTTTAGGCGCAGGCGGATCGTTCCAGCCTCCGTTTTGAGAACGTGTAGGGGGCACACTCGAGATTGGGGGACGCGTCGGTGGTGGAGCGGCAGACCCACCCAGGATCGGTGGCTTGACGAGGGGATTAGTAGGGGCATATTGGGTGTTGTAGGGGGGCTGGTATACGGGCGGGGCTGGTGCATACGTCGGTTGTGCAGGAACGTACGGTCCACCTTGCGTCGGGACCGGCACGCTTGGAGGCCTCGAGCTAATAGGAGCCGACTTGGAGACAACGCCGCCGTCAGGAACAATGTCGCGGATAGTAGTCGGTATACGGCTCGTTTGTCTGGACAAGACTAACAGCCGCTCGCGCACCGCTGCGAAGTCCAAGGCAGAGCCCGTGTACGCGTCTGGCGTCAGCTTCAGATACCCCACGGCCTCTTCGATAAGACCTTGTGCAGCAAGCATCTCGGCGTACTCGAAATATCTATCGTAGAGCGCCGCGAGTTTGTAGGTCTTGATCGCGCCATCACCACTACGGACGGGCACCGCAAGGTCACCGTCCACGTACTTGACGGCCCCACGGAACACAGTGACTTTCTCGACAAATGTCTGCAAGGCATGTACGTGAGTTGCATACCGCGAAGTAGACTCCTGGGAGTCAGACGCTTCGACTCGACGATGTTCCTCCTCCGCCAGCTCTTCAATCCAAATGTTGACTAGCCTCTCGAGGCGCCCAGCAGCAAGGTACGTCAACGTGGCCGTCCTCCTCAACTCCAACGCGTCCGCAACATCATCTTCCGAGCGTGGTTGACTCTCAGCACGGAGAACACCGGCTTGGAACTCGAGCCGAGCTCCAAGTTGCTCTGCCAACCCTCCAAACTCATCCCCACTCGCAAAGGTACAGAGCACGACGAAAACTTCTGCCCATTCGGCCAGGTCAGCATTTTGCACAACGTCATCGAGATCATTGGTAACAATGCTCTGGAAGAGACGGAGGTATGGATGTTCGGTGGTTTGGCGCTCAAAGTACGCCTTTTGAGTGCGCTGCAGAAGGTCATTGCCTCCTTTGATTGCGAGGAGGAGAGCATCGGCGAAGCGCTCCGCCGACAAACAAAGCTCGACCGCGCTCGAAAAGTCTCCAAGTACCAACGCATGCGTGATGAGCTTGTCCGTCTCGCTTTCTTCAGGTGGGTAAATCCGGAAGGTGTTGTTCTTGACGCTCAAGCTTTCGCTGGCGACGCTCGACGGTCCGCTTCCAATCGTAGCAGCAACGCTTGAGTCAATTCCATAGTTTGTGTGAGGGACAACCATCGTTTGTGAGTCATTGGCATCAGCATCTTGCGCCATGGCACTGAAAAAATCGGCTCCCGTGCCGGTGCCAAAGGTGCCAATGGCTGCATCATCCCCAAAGAGAGAGGGCGCAGTGGTAGTCGATTCCCCATCCGCAGGTGGGACGTCGGACGTGGACATTTCGGAACCAGTCTTTTCCGTATCTGTCGCTTCCACCTCGGGTTCATCCGCGAAAGAGACCACGGGATCGCGGGGCCCAACGTCGCACGGGCCCTCGTCTGTTGTGTGACTGAGCACAGGAGCACTATAAGCAGCTTGATGTACTCGCGCCTCTTTGAGTTTCGCAGCAGCTTCTTCGATCCGTGCTTTCACTTCTTCTTTTGAATAGCCCAAGAGCATAACAAGTTCCTCCCTCGAGTTAGATCTGAAGAGACTTAACAGCGCCTTCCACGTCTCCTCCACCCCAGACTGTTTACCCATGTTGCCTTGAGCAAAGCCCTCCAAAGCGCCCTCCGCTTCCGCAGCCCTCAGCTTCTTGACTCTTGCCACAATAGCTTCTTCGCTAATGACACCTCTTAAGTGCACAACACTGCTTTGCGTCTTGCCATGTGCTCCTGGGAGATTGCTGACGGTCACCAGCTTCCCACCGAACCCAAAAGAGGCAGAGATAGGACGGCGGAGCCAACGTGGAGGTTGCTTTAGGCTGAGACTAAATCCCTGTGTCGCCTGGTCTGCAGGGAGGGTGGGCAATGGTCTGTCGAAAAGGTCGACACCTGACGGTCTTGGGGTGGGCGGGACAGAAGGGACAGCGTTGGTTGACTGCAAGGAGTGAATGCCGATGGTGCCGGAGAAGAATGCGGTAGCAAGAAGATCAGGATTACGAGGACACCACTCTACTTGGAACGCCCAGTTATCCGCTGAAGGAAGCTGCATTGTGATTCATCAAAGGACACATGTGCAAGATGGGAAATAAGTAGTGATCATAAGAATGATCCAAACGCACGCACCTCGCCAATGACTTCCGAAGTTTGTGGGTTCCAACATAATGCACGATTGTCTTTACCACAAGACAGCAACAAGTCCGCATCTTGTTTGCACCATGACAATGAAAGCACGCCCTTTTCATGCCCTGTGAGGATCTTGATATACAATCGTCAGTACAAAGTTCCAGTATGGATCACTGGTGCAAGCTTGCCTTTTCTGGTGCACGAGCGTTGCGAAGATCCCAAACCATGATGACCGGCGACATATCGTCTTCTGAGGCGGTGACGAGTCGTGTAGCCTGATCCTGCTGTCAGAGGGAATCTCCGGTAATATAAGCACCACTTGCATTGTCTGGGTGCCATGCGATAGCACTCATGCCTCTCCGTCCGCCGACAGCCATCCCACTGCCAACGGCGCCTCCGAGGGTGCCTGCTCCACCGCCGTATGCAAGGGCCACGACCTCACGTTTGCCGCGAAGATCCCATACAACCGAATATCCGGAACTACTCGCACCAGCAAGAACATACTGCACTTGTTGATTCCACGCGACCGACGTGATCTCGTCCAACTTGGAGCTTCGATTCCCAGGTGTAGGAGAGTAGGGCTTCGAGGGATCATTAAGGTCCCAGATATAGACCTGTTTGGAAAGCGGACACGTCGTCAAATGGAGTTACGTGGAAGTCGTATGATGACGTGTATCGAAGCGCTTGGTACTGACCTCCCCGTTGACTGCACCAGATGACAAAAGATTGGTCTGTATTGGATTGAAATCGAGCCCGCGGACGGGTCCAGTGTGGATTGTGTTGCGGAGGATAAGCGACTCGGGCGTACTGGAAAAACGACGCGGTGATCAGGGCCAACACTCAGAATCGATAGGAGGGACGAACTCTACACGGGCAATGATCTTGGCAGGGTCCCACAGTGCGAGTTCGCCATTCTCCATGCCCGCGGCAATTACGCCGCGTGAACGGTCCTTGTGCACCTGACCCCATGCAAGGCGGTTGAATCTGCAACGCGTGTTGTATCAACGTGCGGGACAAATAACACGGTACAAATTTACCTCGAGGTATCCGTGACGAATCCTATGGGTTTTGAATCTATATCGGCGCCGAGATAGCTTTCATCCTTGTTCATGAAGTCGGGTTGCCATATTTCAAGCTGGGATTCGTTTGAGAAGGACTCGTCGAGAGCGCCAGCAACGGTACCGGTCGCAATGAGTGGGAGTGAGGAAGTCGGCGACCAAGCAAACGTCGCTGTCCTGTAGATTTCTTTTTGCTTCATCGTCGCCAGGCTCGCAGGTGAATGGCAGATCCAAATCAAACTCGCAGCTGCTTTCGTGTCGCATGCGCCGGCCCTACATAGACCAGCACGTGATACATTTCACATAGTTATCGAAGTACAATCAGACATTGAGAACGACTCCACACATAAACATTGCAGGGTAAATACATGGTGGCTATCGACAGTCGCACCAAGTGCTGTGACAGAGCCTCGAATTAGCAACAAGTTCACCAGGGTCGATGATTGTCTCAGGAAAAAAGAACGTGTCCATCATAAATGATCGGACATATGCTTGTTATATGTAATGGACATCCTTGAGAAGGGTGCTCAAATAAATGCTCACCATATAGCATCACCAAGCAGCCGTCACATGCGAGGTTCAAGACTGGAGAGAACGATGTGAGCCCAAACCCAACAGAGTACAGAAAGACTCAGTTGGTGATGCATGTTCGAGAAAGGGATCATTGGACCGTCACCAACTCGAGATGGAAATATCATCACAGAAGATGTATAGGAATCATGCTCACTTTCAAGATGCCCGCTGTGTTACGCGCGACGCGAAAATTCAGGGAATGTTATATGCACCAACGATTTCAGCTCCGCAGAAAGCGGAGTTTGAACACAAACCATAAAACATTCCACTTGGGTCCAGGTTGAAGTTAACGCTTTCTCAACCCGGTTCTTATTGTAAGTGTTTTCATACATCATTACATGTTCTATAACATCGTCCTATGATGAATCATCGCAATCAGTTCTGCTTCCGAAAGAGAGCAATCTCTTGTGGACAACCTAATATCAAAAGTTTCAATCCTGATCCCCTCCATCCCCTTTGCTTTTCGATATCTTATCATTCGTGGGTCTGATAATCCTTCCCGCAGATGCTCTCCTTGTCGTTGGCCTTGACCTGTGTCTTGTAGGTAAGCAATCCCAAGTACAGGCATTGTAATTTTGAGGACGAAGACAAAGTTTATCCATTCTTTGAGGTTACTCGGTCGTCGCGCTCCTGCATGTTGCCACTCATTATTGAGTAATGCATAGCTTACTCCGTACTGGAGTGGTTAT
Source organism: Afroboletus lepidellus (assembly GCA_038094355.1). Taxonomy (NCBI): domain Eukaryota; kingdom Fungi; phylum Basidiomycota; class Agaricomycetes; order Boletales; family Boletaceae; genus Afroboletus; species Afroboletus lepidellus. Next base: position 8,356 of record JBBPUA010000618.1, on the reverse strand, counting down.
GCTGGTATCGCGGGCTGTCGTGTGTCGAGGAACATGAAACCCCGGCTTTTCTGATCTTTCCATGAAATCTCGTTGGCCATTACTAACGCTGTAATACGATAGGTATATGGATCTTGTGTATCTGCTAATAATATAATGACGTCGTCACTGGAGTCGTTACTTCTATGACTCTTTTCCACGGAACCGGTCTTGACTTGCACAGCTACCCACTGCACTTTTAATGGCCTAGCCCTTCCATAACACAGGACGACTTCCGTTCTTATGCAGGACATTCAGGGCGCCTTGCAAAGCGGCACCAATCATACAAAATCTCGACTCGAACCCGTCAAACTTCTTGGACAGCCGGCTGTTGTTATCTCGGATGTCAGGGCGCAATGCCTCAGAGAGGCGGCGGCACCAGTGTCCTGGGTGGATTTAGCCAGCTCCGGTGTCCAACCCCTCACGTTCTCAAGGGCGGGAGTGTGATGGTAGTTACGAGCGCACGGTAGTCGAACTAAGTCGGAGTCCAACGACGTTGGCATCACCTCGTTTGACAGGGATAGTAGTGAGGGCACAATTCACGTGCTGCCGATATATTTTTTCAACTTGAATTTCAATGGACATATCACTCGCCCGTCGTGGCGATTGCGTGCACGAGAACACGTTTGAACCCGTCCGAAATGACGTTACTGTGGGAGTCTCCCCTGATACGGTCCTGGTGGCTTGGTTTCCCGTAAGCGTCGCAGCGGCTTGGAGGTTAACATTATAGACCGGCCGCTAATGAACAGCTAGAAACACGTTGCTTTGTTTATGTAAAGGAGAAAATAAGGAAAAAACAATTTGAAGGCAGATCAATTACACTTGGTAAACTCTTCTCCTCGTCAACTAGAGCATATATTAACGGGACGGATTTGGAGGAGACAAGGGGTGAACGCACTCAAGTTATTTCTTTATGCTGAGACAACGATCATAGGGGACTCGTGCAGTGTGAGCTTGTCAAGGGCATTCTCGAGATGATCGTCGTCCGAGTGGGCCTGATTTTCCTCTGGCGGCTTATCGTCAGGAGGCTCATCTTCGAAATCAAGCTGGAGAAAAGGATAGACGCAATAATGGTTAATGGAGACTGGATTTCATGGCAAGGAAGATTTTGCGTACAGGGTCATAGATGACGCGGATGATCAAACTACAGCTTGGACAGGTCGCGACGTCCTCGTAGTTTGCAAGTTGCTTCCGGGAGATCTCGAAGCGGTCGCCGCAAGGGCAAGGGTAATGATAGACGCCATTTTCCTCGTCCCAGCTCATGTCCTCGATCTCAATCTCGTCGTAATACGCGCCCATCGCCAAGGAAGAAAGGCCTGGTCCGGTCACGGTGATCGTCCGCCGCCAGACAGAATGTGACTCGGATCAGAGTCAGCCCCGCGATTTCCATTCTTGGACAAGGAAATCTCAGGCAATACAAAATGTCGGCAGCCAAGGGAGATGCGGCGAAGCCCATGGTTTCAATTATCGCGATCGCAATTCACGAACGAGCCGATGATACTACAAAGTGGCCGCAACATTCTTTGTGATTTCCGGTTTCCTGGTCGCCATCATCAATTAATGTGCTCGACTCGCACGACGTTCCCCAACTCCCACGAAGTGGAAGAGGGTTTTTCCCAGCAGCGAACGTTAGGCATCTTGCAAACGAGCGCTAACCCAACAGATTTTCCCGTATTTAGACCTGGGTTTGATTAAGAACTAGACATGAAGTATAGTCAAAGCAATTATACTTCAAATTCAATGCCCAAAATTGTGTTAAACTTCATGTTTAGCTTTGCTTTTTGGCCTAAACTTGAAGTTTAATGCAATGTTTGATATCTTTGACCATATTTTACATGTGGTTCTAAATTAAATCCAAGTCTAAATACAGGAAAATCTGTTGGGTAACCAACTCCGTAGATGAGAATTTGTTAGATAAACTGCTATTAGATAAGCAGTCCCCGAGTAGTCGCCCACTTAGAATCTTCAACCGTCAGCCTTCCATTTGATACGTGAATCCGGGCCTTGTGTCCATGTGCAAAATGTTTGATGCATTAGTGTCTCCTATCAAGGTAAGAGCTGCATGGCGAAGTGAAACAAAAGGGCGCGTCACTTGAAAATCAGGTTTGTTTCATCCATGATGACGTTCATGACTATTGCATCGAAGGTCGCGGCACTAAAGCGTGGTTGATTTCTAATCTCCCAGATTCTGAGGGGTGGCACATTGGTCTACTTGCTGAGCAGTTGTGGTCTGGAATGTGGTCTCTCTGGATGTTTGCGTGACAGATGAAGCATTCATCCATGCTGGTGTCATGTTACTTGAATTTGCAGCTAATTCATTTACTGTCCCCGAACAGAGACTGAGCGATCTATCACAGATGTCTTGGTATCCTACAGGCCCTTTCATGTTTCTTCCTCTCCATGCAACCAGTTTCTACGACACCGGACACTCGGAGCTCTGGTGAGTATGAAACAGTCCTGAGCAAGGGAGATGTTGTCAAGGCAAGAGTCATACCAAAACTAGGTATGTCGTCTGTCCGTTTATTTGACAAATAATATTCTCAGGTGGTTCTTCGGTGACGAGGGAGAAGATCATGGAACACGAAATACCAACTCGACCTCCAAAGTATGAAATTCTTCCAATACATTGGCTGAGAGTGAGTGGTGAACACAGTATAGGATCCCCGTCAAAGAAGCAAGTTTTGAATAATAGGGACGAACGAGAATGACTAGTAAAACTCGAGGTGCATGCAGGAAAGATCGTTAACATGATGTGGCTTTACCATAAAACTTTCGTGTGACGTCGATATAAAGGACAGTGACTGGCGAGGAGTCTGGGACTTGGCGCGCGAGCGCCGCTACGATGATGTATACATGCGCTGAATTACCGCGAGTCGAAGCTCCGAGTCGATTTTCTCCGGTCAAGTGACGCCAACACACCGGCACCGCGAAAAATTCAGTGCCTCGAGTCCCGATCATTCTCAACCCGTGAAATCACACCACTCTCAAACATTGCTAAATCGTGATGTACGAATTATAATTAGACCTAGTATATTCTAGAGTCAACAGAACTGTTTAGCGACATTTATTTGCTTTCCTGCGGAGTCCTCTCGAGCTTAGTCAGCTGTGTACTAGAACCTTCAGACTGGACGCTGGGACTGGCCGTTCGGCGTACGAAAAAGAGAACGGATACGATCTGTAGTACGATGAACGCGATCAAAAACTCAAATGCAGCAGCACGACCCTTGAACGATGTTGGGGAGGACTGCACGCTTGTTTGGACGGACGTTGCAGCAGCGGAAAACACTGCGACACCGAGTTGAAGTGCGCAGTTGAACACCGCACCGACTGTGCCTGCTAGCTCGGGTGGCGTTGCCGCGAACACGGCGATGCTGTGCAAATGATCGAATGAACGGCGATAGGAGCATCTTGTTCAACTCACTTAGCGGTGGCAAACACGATAGAAGTCCCTGCAGTGCCTAGCAAAAATCCAGGGAATACGATGGGCCAGTAGCGGTCCGCATTGTTTGCCAAAGGGAGAAAAACCGTTCCAGCAGCCATCAGGAAAAGGCCTCCGAGAAGAATGTACTTGGCCGCAAACTTCCGTTGGAGTTCGCTTGATAACGACATGAACAGAGCGGAGAAAATACCGATTGGGAGGCTGGAGTAACCCTCAAAAAAAGTAAGTCATGAGAAAAGCAGGAGTGAAACGCACAAGCGAACGCCGGAAGCGATGGCGCTCCAGGACTGCACCTCCTGCCAATACCACCCGAACATCAAGTATACAATGCTCCACCACGAGTAAGGGAGAAGAGCGAGAATGGCCAATGATGCAAAGTTCGGATATAACCATAGACGTGGGGGGCTGGTTTAAGAGTATCGACAAGCCTGACAATAAAGGGCATAAAGTGCACGCACAGCGAGGCATGTTCTTCTGGGATTCTTGCCTCCCAGACAAAAAACAAAACAAAAAGAAGGGCGGATAAGAAAAGCGGAATGATGACAGTCGCCGCTTTCCATCCATCAATAGAGCCTGACGTTACTGCAAAGATAAATAGTACCAGTGCAGCTTCATGCCTATAAGTAAGGTATAACCCGCGAGGATTGTGCATCGCTCACCTATCAGCACCGAGCCCCCTATAATGTCTAGTCTTCGAAACTGCTCTAATATGGTATAGTTGTTCAGAGGAGGGCGCACAGGTGGGATGAGGAATGTGCAGGCAACTGCAACGTGTAATGCTAAGATAGCTGAAGAATAGAAAACCCAGGGCCAAGTCGAATAAGATATGACTAAGGCACCAATGATTATGCCAAGGACTGCAAAGATTCAGGAAATTAATGAGCGCGGATGGAAAGACTAACCATTTCCAAGCGCTCCAGCACCAGCAAATCCAGCGACAGCTTTTGCTTGTACCACCGGGTCGGGGAATGTATGGACCAACAGGTAAAGTGACGACGGGATGCTTAGCGCGGCGCCTGTTTTCATTGATCAATCAGTAGTCGGAGGTCAGTTCAGCTAGTAGACAGTTTACCGATTCCAGACAAAGCTCGAAGGACCAGAATCGTGACACTGTCACGCGCAAAACCGATGCCAAGAGACAAAAGACCGATGAGATACACGCCAGACAAGAAGACCATTTCTGAAAACCATCAATTAACGAATCATGACGGTACATGAACGCCCTACTGGGGTTGTAAATATCGCTCATCCGACCACTCTGAGAAACGGTTGGTTTACGAAGGTATGCAAGAATGAAAGCATCTCACCATAAGGAGGAGCGCAGCAAACGAGAGCTGATAAGCGCTGTTAAGCCATACCGATTGACTATCGCTAAGTCCAGTGCTCGTGGCAATGACTGGGATCGCCGAGAACAAGGCGGAAATATTGGCGGTATCAAGGAACTGAGCAAGACAAAAGAGTACAAGGAGAAGGATCTTGCGTGCGGGAGATTGTTCAGCTAGGATGTTTCTTGCAGGCCCAACGTCCATGCTGAATGGCGGGAAGAAAAGTAAAACGAACCGCTATATACTGCGGCCTGTCAAACGGATGCTCTAGGTAGCGCAGATGGCCAAGAGCGGCGCAACCTCAATCAAGCCCCAGGCCCTAGATCCGACATCAAGGATAACCATGTTAGATCGTGGATAATTGGCGGCCCGACATTTGAGACCGAGGGAATACTTTCAGAGTCTGGTAACGGAGACAACTCCGTCATACACTGAGAGCGGCCAGCGCTACTTGTCTGCTCGAAGTCGATGTGTGACGTTCAGACTCTAGCTCTCTGGGCTTGTCACTCGGTCGTTGGCACCTGAATAACCTAACATACGCCTCAGTTAGAAGTTTAAAACGACTTTGGTGCACTTCGCGTCCGTAAAAGCCGTCATTACTGTGTTATTTTTAAGTGTAGTGTCATGTCTGCGAGAAAGGATCTACGAATGCACATGGTGAGAAGAGAGCTGGCGACTGATGCCTTCGGCTTGAACTCCGACGTTGTCTCAGGCCAGAGCAAGTGTTTTAGCACTGCCACGACGCTCGGCCACTGCGGAAAGTTTCGGACTTGGAACCCAAACAGCGTCATTAAAAGGTTCAGTCACTGGGACCCGTTCGAATTATACCGTTGTTTGAATCAAGACCCCATTCCGCCGCGCAATAAGTGCAACGCGGACTCAGCACTTGATCCTCAAATTCTTCGTTCACCATTCAGCAAACCTAACGTTCAAAACACCCCGGATACTTCATTCCCTGTCTATGATTACTCGCATCAATGTTTCTAGCGACGTAGCATCTTAATTTGATGGATGTTTCAGTGCAGCTTACTTGGCACATAGGTTCTTCCTTAAAATTCCGTACTTACAACAGGGACCTATCAACAATCACATGTCCAATCTCTGGTCTCGTGCTATTCATGGGTTCCTTCGGTACACGACGGATCCTTCTCTTCTCTTTAATCTCCGGGCCCCTGTCGCCGAGGTATCTCTTACTTTCGAACTGCCATGCACCCACTGCGCCAGGCCGCTGCGATATTCCTTCACCTGTGAATTCAAGGGCCCATCCCACTCAGGAAGCGCCGTCCTGCGCCCAGAGCATCGCACCGCCTGACTTCCTTCATCACGACCGTTATAACGTTGATAACGTTGTGGCTGTCATTGTTCAACATTGTAGGATGTAAGGTCCTAATAATAACGTGAGCCCCGCCGTGCAATATCGTATTCACCTGAATGTCACTAACATTGTCGATAGAGATCATGTCAACAGATGCCAAAGCCATCTCTTGGATCATTGGGCGGGACATAACCTCGTCAGAGATGTCAAGAGCTAGTTCTAACAGCGCAAACGCAGGCTTCATCGCAATTGTATTGCGTTGGACGTTGATGTACTATTGATATCCCGAATACGATGCCCACTTCTGTCGAAGGCTTGCTGCAAGACGCCTTGGAGGTATTCATTGAAGGACGCGACGAACCGTTGCTGGGACTGCTTGCTTGCGTATGGAATACTACGTTCCCAGAACCTATTTTTGAACGAATGTTATAACATGACTTCACAAGACTTAAGAGAGAGCTCGTAAGGAACTTACTGGCGGGCCATTTCCCCTCCGATCCACTCTCCTTTTGGTCTTGGCTTATGTGGATTACGAAGAGCGCCCATGATAACGCCCCTCTGTTTCTGGACCTCGAAAGCCTCGGACGCATCCGTATACTCATCGATGAAGGCTAGGTTCATGAAGTCGCAGCAGACTCTGAAGTGTTCTAATCGAATGGCCCTGAAATCGCAGTTAAACGTGCAAGTGGCCACTTACCTTTCTTTGTCATGGGGTACGTCAAACTAGCGAGGTGGCCTGCAAACACGGTAAGTGCATTGGAATGGAAGGGCCAAGCGCCAACTTACTGTGGTTGCAACGATTGAAGGCATATCGTGATTTCGGGCTCAGGGCATGAAGGCTATCCATCCAAGCATTTGATTCCGTTGTCTCAACGGCATGATGCGGGTTGATACGACGCGGCCAAGGCCATCTTGCGAGCGTATTTGGGATGAAGATCTTGGGCCTATCTTCATCGCTACCTGTCTTGATCACAGTGGTACCACTGACAGCGCTTTTCTCCCTTCAAGAAGCAAGTGCAAAGACAGCATAGGAGATTAAGCATATGAACGCATCGAAGGGAAAGGACTATATATTTACATACTGGTGACTCCGAGGCAGGCGTTAACTTTGGTGGACCTTACTGGGTTTATTATCCAGCGGTCTTCAATCATTTGCAAGACACAAACTCAGTAGGAGCTCACCGGTCGGGGTCTGCACAATACCAGTTGATAATACTGGTTCCATTCTTCCTATTCGATTTAGGTTTCTTCTCGGTGTTGGCTCGTTGCGTAAATCTGGGTTTCAAACTGGTGTCCACAGGTGTATAAATCTCGACTTGTATGAAGAGCCCGTAGTCATAGCCGGTACCGATTAATATCTATTCCCGGTTGTGTTCCCGGTTGTTTGCTCACACAGCAGCGTTCCCAAGGGTAAATTCGTCGGCCAACCGCAATGTTCTAACTAAATGTACTCTGGGCCAGATCAACGCCCCTCTGTGTGGAGATGAACCAAGTAAAACAGACTCAAAGTTTCAAGATCTGGGTCGGCGAATCCTTCCGAGGCCAACGAACAGAAAATCACAGAATACTATTGTATCGCTGCAATCATTCAGTGTCCAGCGTCGGCGTCGCCTTCAGTGTACGGCATTTCACTCCACTTTATGGACCTTCTAGTTGGTTCGGGACGCATTCAAACCGATCGCGAATTTCCTGCTGCGGCAAGGGTTCATTAGGCGTTGTTTGCGCTCCGACTATGACGACCTAACCAAATCAAAACGACCACGCCAAAGGCGCCGTCAGCACCATCGCTGGAATAGTTATCTTGGCCCATCCATTCAGTGGAGACAGCTTCCAGCTATACCTCTTCACGAGTCCCTACTTCTGAGAGGTCTCAGCAACTTCGCGACACGTCGTCCTCTCTGTCGGCAGGAATTAAAGTTTGTAAATTCGAGCCACTCAAGCCTTCTGAATATGTCGGTAGTTATTTCACCTGGAACGGTTGGTATAATGCCATCATGCATCTGACCTTTTCGTATCGTATGACGCCAATGAATCAACATTCGAACAGTTGTCCGGCGAACCACCGATCGTAAGCGCTGAAGGGAAATTACAACCTAGAGTGCCTTCAGCTCGCAGAGCGGCAACCAATTAGTCTCCCCTAGACCGCCCCTACGAAGTCGTTCCTACAAATATAGCAACCAGTGCAATCAACTGTAGGTGTAGAGTAAGAGAGGGAAGTCGCTGTCAAAGATGATACAATTAATAGATGATTCATAGTAC
>JBBPUA010000617.1:0-14437 GCA_038094355.1 Afroboletus lepidellus | reverse complement strand
ATTTGGTTAGTATAATCAACAAAGTGTGATTTTATGGTAATGGAAGTGGATAAAGAGTGGTGTTATGGTTTGTTTGTCCTATTTTGAACCTAATGTACATCACATGACTTATTGATTATGTAATAATATATCAGAACATATTAATTTGATACTTTATTGACTCAGCAACAAAACTGTTGCAATGAGTATCTGTCACTAATTGTTGAATATTATAAGCAATGTATATATTTTTGGAAAGCCCATTATCATGGCCTTCTAATAGTACCTGGGTTTCAGGGTCCAGCATTGATGTGTCATGAGATATTTACCAATTAGTACAACTGTTGCCAACATTGCAACAGTTTTGTTGCTCAGTGTATGCTTGGACTAGAGGATGTCAGGCAAGGGTAGCTGCAGCGCTGTATGGAGGTGCAAACAGTGCAAAATTCTGCACACACAAAATGAGGGTAGTGCATACAAAATAAGTGACCCTGCACACAAAATGAGAGAATCCTACACACAAATGGACAACATGAGAGATTCCGTGCACAGAATGAGTGAATCCCACAACTGAATCCTGCACACAAAAGCACACTGGCATATGAATGGAACATTGAATATACACAGAACAAGACTGAACTGGGTGAACACAATGAGATTACTGTATTAACAAGTAAAAATGTTTACAGAAGTACATGAGGGGAGTACACTAAGTGCATAATACCCCCCCACCAAACAACCAGGTGGGGGTATCGCGACAATGGATGTCAGCTCGGAAATGACACAGTGAAAGCATGACACAGCACTTGGGCCCAGGTCAGTGGTCAAGCCCTAAAAACATAGCAGGGGCATCATAAAGGCCATTGAACAATATGGCAGAGGGATTGCGACAGTGCTTGGGCCTGAAACAGCACAACAGGCATGTTTGGTGAGCAAAAAAAAACAGGGCAGGGACGCCTCAAGGGCAGTCTGGTCTAAGATGACATAGTGGGAGTGCTATGCAAGCGGTCGGGATTGACTTGACACTTGGGAGGCATTGACAGGCATTTGAGACTGAAATGATACAACAGGAGCATTTGGTGAGCTGAAAAAAACAGTGGGGGCATCACAAGGGCCATTGAGCCCAAAGTGACATAGAGAGTTTGTCGAGTAGGTGGTCAGGCCCAAGACCATGCTATGGACTTGAAATGACATGGCAGGAGCAGGGAATGAGTAGTCGGGCTCCAATGATGAGGTAGGAATGCAGCTAGAGCCAGCATTCAAGCTTGAATGACAAGGTGGAGGGTAAGAACGACCATTCAGCTGGGCCTGAGTCAACAGAGGACAAGGTGATGCTGGCAGAGTTCAACAATCATGTGACTTTGCACTTTCTCCCCATCCAACACCTCATTGGCTCAAGCTCTGTCACTCGCCAAATGCCCCCCTCATCGTTTTGGACCTGGTTGATTGCTCAACACCCCCCTTGTGTTGTTTTGGGCCTGACTGCCTTTTCGATAACCATCCTCATGGTGCCTCTGCTGTGTCATTTGGGGCCCCCTCTCGGCATCTCCCTCACATTGCATCAAACTCAGCCACTTGCCCAATGCCCTCATCACAATGTTTCAGATTCAGCCATCATCCTGGTGTCCCTCTTTGAGCCTGGCCAGCCACTGAATGCCCCCTCATGTCATTTTGGACCTGGCTGCTCACCCATGTCCCTCCTTGTGTGCTTTTGATTCCAACAGCCCCCTCAACACCTTTGCATCAAGTCAAGCTTTCCCACCTCCACTGCATAGTTTCACCCAGCCACCCCAAACCTGATCGCTCATCCATCACTGCTGCTGCTTCATTTCAAGCCCATCCACTCATGTAATAGCTGTTTGTCACCTCCACCCTGCTTTGATCAATCCTGAGGCCCCACCTCTGCCACCTTGTTTTGGGCCCAATTGCTTGCCTGCTGCCTCCACCTAGTCGTCTTAAGCCCATCAAGTTGTCTGTTGCCATGCTCAGGGAAAGTATATGGGCCCAGGGTATCTGGTGGATGCCGAAGATGGTTTGCAGTTAGTGTACAGTCATCTAATGTAGCCCCCACCCTGCAATCTATAAATATTTTCCATTCATTTATATCTCTTTGTATGCTTCAGACATCTGTAGTTTGGTGTGTGCTACCATTATTGTGTGCAGGATTCACTTGTTCTGTGTGCGGGATCTCTCATGTCATCTGTTTGTGTGTGAGATTCTCTCATTTTGTGCGCAGGATCACTTATTTTGTGTGTGCTACCCTCATTTTGTGTGCATGGAATTTTGCACCGTTTGGACCTCCTAGCACTGATCTTGAGTTGACTAGGCTTGCTGAGCATCTCCTGCACCTGTGCCTTGAGTTCCTCTGGTGAAGACAACTTGGCCATGGCGGTCTTGCTTCATTTTGTGACTAGGCGAGCCATTTGTTTTGTTCGCCAGGCAAGCTGCAAGATAAGGTGCCTAGCAGTGAGCACGGTTGACTTGTATGCCATTCATGGGTCGCCACCTGCCAGGTCCATGAACTCCTTAGTGATGCTCATTGACCACTTGTATGACATGTCAAGTGTGAACGTCTGGCCATCCTCTGTTGCAGTAAGTAAGCACCGAATACCAATGCCAGAGAATGAAGGGGCAGGGGCTCACCAAACTTGACCATTGCCTGCGGGGCTGGTGCACATCTTGGGCACCTTGGAGATGCAGATGTCGAGGTCGGGGTTAGCATAGCATATGTGGGAGAGTTTGTCCCTGATGAAATATCTGTGCATGCGAGGTAATGTGAGAAATAGTGGTCAGTGGAGGCATTCCTGTGCTTTCTTTCTTGGCAGGCTCACCATGCATCCATATGGTCATTTAATACTGCGAGCATCAGACTGATGTGCTGGAGTCCAGGAAGGGTGAGATGTGGGCCTGCATTGAGGTTTTTGAGGATGCAGGAGATGTAGGAGAGCAGTGGGATGAACTTTCCGCATTGCCGTGGCATATTGGATGTGTCCCGAGTCAGTTGAGTGAGGAAATTTCTAAGAGGGTTGTTTGTGTTTTGGGGAAGACACACCCTGGTCTCATTTCTTGATCTTCTGGGTCCTTGTCCATTCTTCGTAGCACTCCTTGTCTCAAGATGGCAAGGTTCTTCAATTCCAAATCCAAGGAAATCGACCTCAAGGCACTTCAGTGGTCAAATAATATGAGTACATACTGGCAAGAGAAGGATTGATTGATCAATGCTGACTGTCAGGCAGATCATACACCATTCAGCAAACTCAAGAAGAATGTCACAATATGGACATTGACATAGAATTGTAATGGAGAGTGTTTTGTGAGTGGCAGCACCCACACAGTCCAGATATGCCAAACAAACAGTGAGGAAGTGGCAATCATGCTCGTGTGAAGTGTCAACTGTCTTGCGCTGCAAGTGGGACTTTCCACGATGAGGTGTGGGTATGGGGACACAACAACATAGGCCTTTGTACACTAGGAGGATATCAGTGACATCACTGCTGTCGATTTCTCCCTGAAGTCAACTCAACTTGTGATTCCATCATGCAATTGCATAACAATTCTGGACAGATCAATTGGCCAGAGGGTTTTAAATCTGCCCTGCGACAATGATAGGGTAGTTGCAGCCAAGTATTCCGCAGTCAGTGATCAGAATGCAATGGCCACTTCTCATATAGTTCGGGTTTATGACAGTGATGTTGGTCACCTATTGGTGAACATCCTGGCGATGATAGTCCCTAGATTCAACACCAGTCTCCTCTGGTTTCACAACGACCTCTTTGTCATGTCTGATAGTCGAATCGAGCATTTTGATTCAATAGTTTCCAAATGGCCGATTCATGATACCAGCTGCCTTTTGTGTATAGCTCTGTCATGCAGCGGGACATCCTGGCAAGTGTTGACAGAAGCCCACCTTGGCCACATCCAACATAGCCAAGATACTGTCTCATATGTATGTGTGATATGAAGAACCATGCATAGAGTTCTACCATCCAGAATTCAATGTAGACTGCCATTCCAACAGAGGCAACAAACACACTGAGAACCCATATGGAGAATGTCATCCCCATACTTCTTATTCAAAATGATACTGGGCATTGTAACAACTTGGAGTCTAGTATGAAGTTTGGTCAGCGTCAATATTCCCTCGCAAGTGGGTGGCAAAGTGAGCTTATCTAGCTCCTGCCTACCTATTGAAGATAAGGAAAATGGTGCTGAGAAACCCTTGATCATTGTCCTGCACAATAACCTACCCAGCCAGCGCTTGTTTTCAGGTACATTGTCCCTAAATGCCCAGAAATTCACAGTAATGAGGCCTTGCCTCAATGCTGGCTCACTCAGATACTCCTCGATGAACCATTCTCAACATCCTCTTCACCACTGGAAGCTGTGGGCGTGTTTGCAATCAAACACAAGTGCAATCATAGAAGTGTTTTTGTCTCTGAGATCTAAACATTTATCCAATGGTCAGAGACCTGCCGGTGGTATATCGAACATACTGTCAAAGAATGGATGTGCAGGCATGAGGAAGAACAGATGAGGGCAGGTGGAGAAAGACATGTGGAAGGTGGAGGGACTGAAAGTGGTCAGAAGGAAGGAATAAAAGAGCAAAAATGCCTAGGGCCTTGGAGGTCAGAGGGATGGTCCAAACAGAGGGGTGACAATAGTACTGAGCACATGGAAGCAGAACTTTGCAGAAGGGAAAAGGAAATCTGTCAAAAGATGAGAGTGATTGGATTGAAGGGTGAGGTGATGAAAAGGTTAATGGAGGAAACGAGGGAACAAGAAGTGGTGAGGAGAGAACTTGAGGGAGAGAAAAAGGAACAAGCAACCCAGAACAAGAGAAAGCCAAACCAATGGTCATGGAGGCAAGGCAAAAATGATGTGGTGGAAAGAGGGAGAGTTGTGGGAACAGGAGCAGCAGCCCAAGTGCAGGGGAAGGACTCAACAGCTGGACTAGGCAATAGCATGGGTATGCCATACCCATGTGGGTTTCCTTACTTGCAGGACTTACACAACTCTGAACCTGTATAGTACTCCTTAATATTAATCACATACACTATAAACAATAAAAGCATAGTTTACATTTACAAGTTATCCTTGAGCTACAACCTTCCTATCTATCCATCATGTCATCTGAACCTATTCAAAAGTGGACCTCAAAGCCTTCAACAAAGGCACAGGCTGCACTACAAGAATATGGAACCCATGGGTAAATCCACTGTGGGTTGACCCTTGGATATTGACTTTGCTACCCACATCAAAACCCATACCCACAGTGTGGGTATGGGTAAGTTGGTGGGTATGGATGTAGGTACAGTATATCCCAAAACACCCATGGGTTTACCCATGCTATTGCCTAAGCTGGACAACAAAGCCGGTAGACTTGCTTCAAACTGGCAGCCCTAAGATGAGATTTTCACGCCCATCTTTCACTACCCCACATTCCCCAGGTGCTTCATCAATATCACATGTACACTATAGCACACACAATGCACATCACCATCAATAGAATGGACTAAACACATCATGGATGAATAATTAGACATAAATGCCTTGTTACATAGTATGGATACTTGTGTAGGAGCACCAGTTTCTGTCATGACAGTTGGCAAGGACTGTGGTGCAGTTTACAGATGTATTTGATGGTAGATATTGTCAAAGTATAACTCCAAACACATTCTGGCCCAGTCCTGAATGTCTTTGTTCCAGAACTACCTCTTTTGAAAGCCTCTATTCTGGAATCACCTATTCCGGAACTACCTATTCCAGAATCCCCTATTCCGGACATCCTGATGCATTTCTGGTATCAATTCCATCCAGAATTACCTGTATGTAAATCTTTCCTTTTGAATACTCATTATCCCTTTTTGGGATATGTTTTGGACATTTCGGCAGTCATCATATGACTTGCCACTATCATACAATTCCTTTTTCTTTTCCCTATACTATACCTAATGGGTGCCGCTTGTTCTCGCATACCTCGAACTGGACATCGGGCCAGAAGTGTCAGAGTCGGTATGCATGCATTCAGAGTTCACTACTTAAACCTCCTGCATTTTTCCACGCTCACCTCAGTTGTGTTAACTCCCTGTGGGCAGCACTGAGTTTGGGCCTTACTGCCCCCATCTAGTATCTTTGACAGATATTTGGAGGCATTTGGAAGGATATACAAGGGGTTTGGAGACCTGGAACTGGAGTTGCAAGAACGTGGAAGTGGAAGGCCAGCAAGATTGCCTGAGATAATTTTCTCCAGTATTCACTGACTGGCATTCAAAATCATGTGAGGAGTGTGAGTGATGCACTGAACTCTTGAGTCCTGTGGCACTGCCAAGTGTGTGAGAGGGTTGTTTGGCCTTGTTACTTAAATTCAAGCAACTTGAACACAGAAGTACTGTGTCCATGAACTCGATCACTACAGTACAAATAATCAGGAAGAAAGGAGATTGAGATTCTGTATTTACGAGACAGTGTGTATAAGAGCACTGTAGGAATGAGTGAGGGATGGGCAAAGGCTCGAGGGGCTCTTCGGTTGTGAGGCGCGGCAAAAAAGAGCAAATCACGTGAGCACAGCAGCGGGAGCTGCTGCGAGGTGAGAACGTGACCAGCCCCCAGAATACTTACCATCACCAATGCTCAGTGATTCAGATTCCAAGGATTATAAACTACTGCCCCTTCGGATCACAACATCAAAGACAACTGGTGCATGGTGACCAGAGGAACTACAATGATAACAACTCGCTGACTTGGAGTCAAAGGCTATAGCACTGACCTCAGCAGCCTGAACAATGCCACTATATGTGCAATGGCACCTGCATCAAACGGAGAGTATTTTGTTGGAGGCAGCACATGCATGGTACGACTGTGGCATGCAGCAGATGGCAGTAATCAGATGGCAACTATGACCACCAGGAACATCACGATCAACTGTCTTGTTGTGTCCAAGGATAGTGCAAGAATTGCTGCTGTGATGTATCAGGGCAAGGTGTGAATGTGGGATGCAAAGACATATGAACAAGTCTTTGTGACCTGGCCCTGGGGTTCCTGTTACGGGTCTAACCCGGATGCCCCTATTCAATGGACTTGTACGATTCTTTTTCACTTTCTTATCTTATCTTTCTTCTTATCTTATCTAATCTCGGAGATTGCCAGTGGCATCTCTTGATCTATGCTTTATCTCCATCAGCGCTGCCTCATGGATTGCCGCTTCTATATTTCACTCCTTCACACCTTTATGTTTCACATCTCTCACATGCTTCACCTTCATCACTCGTTTCACTGGTGAAACATGTTTCGATCATGCTTCTCTTCCATTTGCGCACAGCCCAGGGCTATGCGCTTCTATGCTTCCATTCCGTTTCATCTCCATGCTGTGCATGAAACATATGTTTCACCTCCTGTTTCACTTAATTTCCACGTTACAGCCCCTAGGGCTATATGGATGCATTAGGGTAGATCCCAAATATGTACATACGTCACCCTTGAGTATATATACCCGGGGTAGCTGGGCTGGACATCCTCCAGTCTAGTTCATTTCGAGGTTTTCCCCAAAGCCTTTAGTGTCCTACCTCAGTCACTTCCCTTCCCCTCGGTTTGAGTACTGCCTGATCCCAGTTGGGTTTTGGGTTGTTTCAGTTCCTATGCGTGTGGCATCAGTGGAGTGGATTTCTCCCCCGACTCGACTCAACTGATCATAGCATTGCATCTCTCCAGGCTGAGTGTCATGGATGCCTCGACCAGCGGTTTGCTAACAAGTACGTTCGCGTACGTGGACAACAGAGTGGTTGCAGTTAAGTATTCTTCACAGGGTGATTGAATCGCGGCGGCCACTCCTGGTTCAGTTTGGATGTACGACAGCAAGGATGGCAATTTACTCGTGAACGTCTCGGTGGTAGTTACCCCATGGTATAACACTGGTCTGGCCTGGTTCAACAGCCACCTCCTCCTCGTATCTGACAATAAAATCAAGCAAATCAATGCATCTACTGTGTTTGCACCGGTATGCGTCAGTGAGAGGAATGCCTGACTCACCAGGTAGAGCTTAACTGTTTATAGCGCTGATGACAGTATGAGGACAAGAGTCTATTCGAACTCAGATGGCTGAGTTCTAATCTATATACTACATAGCCTTTATTACATAAGCTACTGTATATGGTACATTAGGTGTGCGATACATAGTATGCACTACTGTTGAGTGCTAGTATTACACCACACATTCAACACTCCCCCATGCTTAAGCATCCATCAGATGTGCAAGCATTTCTTTACAATGGAGCACTCAGTCCTGGACAGGTTTATCAAAGAACACTAGACCAAGTTGAGGACAAAATCTGTGAAAGAGTTCTGGTCCCAAATTCTTTGTGAAGATATCTGCAGGGTTTAGAGACCCTTCTAGATAGAACATCTCAATCCACTTTTAGGCAATGAAATCACGAATGATATGCCACTTGGTCTCTATGTGTTTACTGTTAGATCCAATCACTGGATTAGAGGCCATGAAGATGGATCCTTGGTTGTCACCACAAAGGGGAATTGGTTTCAACTTGTAATTTATCTCAGTCAACATATGGCAGATCCAAGCCAACTGCTTGCTGCAATCCAATAATGAGATATACTCAGCCTCGGTGGAAGAGGCAGCAGTCAACTTTTGTAAGTGTGACCGCCAACTAAAGGCGCAGTTTGCTAGCTTGGTAGACCAGCCAGTCTGAGAGTGTCTAGTATTAGGATCAGACGCCCAATCAGAGTCTGCATGTCCAATCAGTCCAGCATCAGATGCACTATCAAACATAAGAGCATAATAGCAAGTACTGCATAGGTACCTGCATATGTAGTATGCCTTCTGGAGGTGATCCTCTGTAGGACTGGCAGAGTGACGTGCAAGCTGAATGACAGCAAATGTGATGTCTGGGCGAGTACCCATGGTTAGGTATATTAAAGATCCTATAACTTGTTGGAACCTGGTCCTGAGCTCTGGATCAACAGTTCCAGTGTGCACTAAGGGTCAATATCCAGCAGGAAGTGGGGTAGGAGTGAATCTGGCATTTTGCATTCCGAACTTCTCCAAGACTTTCTCTAGGTAAGCAGTTTGATCAATCATGATCTTCCTGCCTTCCCTTCGAATACGCATATGGAGAAACTCCTTTGCAGAGCCTAGATCTCGACATTCCTACTTTTTCATGAAAGTGGATTTGACCTGTGCTACTATGGTTTTATCTGGACCACAGAACAAGGCGTTATTGACATAAACTGTGCCAACGATAGTGTGAGTGCCTTTTTTCCTGTATAGGAATATACCGGCATCTGACTTTAGTCGCTCGAATCCGAGTTCTTTCATGGAGACGTTTAGAGTCTCCCACCAGGCAAGTCCAGCTTGTTTAAGCCCATATAGGGCACACTTTAAGCGGAGCACTTTGTGCTCTTGTCCAGGGACTACAAAGCCTTCAGGTTGGGACATGAAGATCTCTTCATCTAGTTTGCCATACAGATAGGCAGAGCGGACGTCAAGTGCTTCTATGTGCCAGTTTTCCAAGGCTGCAAGTGCAAGCATTAAGCGCACTGTTTCAAATCTGACAACAGGGGAAAATATTCGGTCGTAGTTGATTTCCTCTACTTGAGAGAAGCCTTTTGCTACCAGTCATGCTCTCTTCTGACCATCGGGTTTGACGTCGAATACCCATCGATTGAATATGACTTTTCGTCCTTTAGGACGGTCGACCAGTTCAAAAACATTGCATTCCCGGAGCATATCTAGCTTGCGTCGACAAGCAGCTCTCCACTCCTCTTGAGCTGCAGGTGGAAGGGATTGAATGTCCTTATACATCCACTCTCTATGTGGCTTGTCTTCTGCAGAGACAGCCGGAATAGCCTTTGATAAGAGGAAATTGGTCAAGTTACTCCCCCCTTCATGGCACATCCGCTCAACATCATCTTCGGAATCATCCAGTGATGGAGCAGGTGCATTGGGTGGGGTACTGGGAAGATCACCAGGCATCCTAGATGGCCTAGGATCAACCATTTCCTTCCAGGTTCGATCTCTCGCTATCTTCCGCTCAGTCTCAACAGGGTGATCATCCCCGTAGACATTGTCAGGACGAGCAGGAACCTTCTTTTGTTGCTCAGAGCGGCGAAGAGGAGCAGGAGGAACAGCTGGAGGCACACCAGCCTTCTGTTTCCTAGGATGGACAGGCAGTGGCAGAGGTGGACGAGGTGAAGGCGTACGAGGTGGAGTGACATCCTGAGGAGGGACGTCTGGGGGAACTGGTAAATGATCAGAGTCACCAGCAGGCGATCCAGGCAAAGGGGCAACTGGATTAGGACGCTCAGCAGGGACTTGAGGCACAGTAGGTCTGCGAGGGGCGCGGGCACTCTGTCTAGTGGTGCACTGGGGGAACCGTTCTTCATCGAACATAGTGTGAGCAGAGGTGAAAAGGACATTATTGGGGGATCTCATGAACAAGAAATTCTTCTCATTCCCTGTGGGTAATCCCAAATACACCATTAACTCGGACTTCGGACTTAATTTATTAGCCCGAACATCTGCAGGTATGTGCACATATGCTGCGCATCCAAATACTCGGAGATGGGATACATCCGGCTGTACTTTGTATAGCAGCTGATAAGGTGTGCACCAATTATGGTGTCTCAGGGGTGTCCGATTGTACAAATGGACAGCATGAAGAGAGGAGAACTCCCACCAAGAATCAGGTGCACAAGCTTCAATGCAAAGGCACTCAGATTTGTCTGACATCGTGCGCATGAATCATTCAGCACGACCATTTTGTTGTGGAGTATGAGGGGTGAATTGACAGACCGCAATGCCCTCCCCCTTAAGCAGAGCATCAAAGGCCCTGGACTTATACTCTCCCACAGCATCTGACATCCAAGTGACAACCTTCGCATTGAATTGGATTTTCACCATGGCCAAAAAATGCTTGGTAGCAGTTAAGGCCTGGTTCTTGGACCGTAAGGGGGTGACCCAAGCAAAGGAAGTAAAGTCATCAAGGAAAGTAATCAGATACTTATTCCGGTGATAGGACTCAACCAGATAGGATTTCAAATCCAAGTGTATTAGCTCAAATGGGCTAGAAGCCCTATGCTCATTGGGAGGAAAACTCCGGTTGGGCATCTTGCCTTGAGCACACCCAGGACATAAGTCATCAGTGGTTGGTATTTCCATGTCAGAAAGTCCTTTTAGGTGCTTTTTGGCATGTCTGATCACATCCTTATGAGGATGACCTAAGCGTCTGTGTAACGTACCAAAAGTGATGGCAAATGACAAGTCTTTGGCTGGCAAGTTCTGGTATACTGTACATATTCCGGCCAAAGCGACCAGGAAAAAAATCCATCATCGGAACATTGTCACCATATAGGAGATGTATCATTGCTCTTTCACCAGTGACTCTAGCACCTACCATTAGCATTTGTCCAAGGGAGATCAAACGGACACTAGAGTTAGGTATGTGCCCAACATCATGGAGTGTGATGATCTTTGAACCATGGTGATCCTTTGTATAAATCCCCACTTGGCCCATCCCTACAACATGGATAATGCCAGAAGCAGTAGACACTTTTATCCATTCCTTCTTTGGAAGTGAATGATACTCTGAGAAGTCTGCACGCTCAGGTGTAAAGTGCATTGATGCACCAGAATTGAGTATCCACAAGGGATTTCCATTATCATGCTTATGACATCCACATTCTAAGGACTTATCACATGTCACAGAAGCAGAAGCAAGTCCATTATGAATGGTAGATACATTACAAAGTGTATCTACAGATGGCTTATTGTCCTTGGCGGTATGTATACTAACTGCTCGGTCATGGTGAAATGCATCAAGAGCAATTAGTGAGCAACATCCGGACAGTAAGCAATGTACTGACCTTGCAAAGTCAGTGGGCCCCATTGGCTCATTGGACCAATCCAGCTGCTCTTCCTCCTCCAAGGCAGGAGCTGGTAGGATCTCCATATGCCCTTGATCATCGGACCCATAGAGGTCGATGATGTCATCCTCATTCCACTCATCTATAGGCGGAGCCTGGATTTCCTTCTTCTTGGAACAACGGGAGTGCTTGTGCTTTTTAGGGCACTGTGCCTCATCATCCAAGTCATCTAGGAAAGAATCCAGCATGCCACCAGGGCAGAGCGGAGGTAAGGAGTAGTTGATGATACAACTTCCTAAAGAGGAAACATTAAGAGGAGGGGGCGTGTAGGAGTCTACACCTTGTTCCACAGCATCATGCCAGGAGTGAGGTGCCTCCTGGAAGGTTTCCGCAATGGGAGATATCCGAGCAGAGAGAGGAGGAGGAGAGCCAGGAGGGAATGAGAGAGTTCCAGCATCAATGTGCCTTACCGTTTCCATTGTAGGCATAAGCTCGTGTGAACAAGCAGTGGCGATCATGCACTTGATGCGCGGATCAGCGGGGGTGCCTGAGTAGCCTTGGTAGGCTTGGGGAGAGTGGTGGGCAAGGAGCCGGGGGTCGAGAGCAGGCATAGGGCCTGTGGTGTGGATGTAGGGGGCGCGGGGCAGCAGAGGAAGGATGTTGCCGTCTAGAACATATGCAGCAGAGGCAAACACCATCTGCGCAGCGTTGGCTTAGGCTTTGCCTTTGCCTTTGCCACGATGCATCTTCTTCTTCTTCTCCTCCCCCTCCTTCAATGGCTGCTAAGAGCCAGACCCAGAGGCCTGAGGCTGCTGCTGCTGCTGCTGGAAAGAAGGAGCCTTACCCCCATGCTTCACGTTGGAGATCTTGTGAGCGACCTCCTTACCCTTCCCTTTATGCCTGGACATCTGGTCCCAGGCGAGCTGTACAGCGGCAACGATTTTCTCATAGGAGGGCTCCTTCGACTTCCCTGCTGAGTCCTTTTGCTGGACCAGCATTTGTACGACAGTGTCATAGGAGGAAGGGAGCTTGGTGAGCAAGAGCATCGCCTTTACCTTCTCAGAGAAATCATATCCAGCTGCCTTGAGCTGGGTGAGAAGATTTTCGGCCCGAGTGAGGGCCAGGGCAGGGGAGGATCTGTTTGGGATTTGAAGCCTGATCAGTTCCTTAAAGTGGGTGTAGGAGCCCATGATCCCTAGGGAACCATAGGTTTCCTCCAAGGCCTTGATGATCTGGGCCGCAAAATCCTTGTGCTCCAGGGAGGCACGAATCGATGGGGTCACCCAGGAGAGGAGATTCCTCCGGAGGACGGCATTCGCGGAGCAGAGATGGACATGGTGCTGGATCTCGTCTGGCTTGGCCCAGTTTACAGTGCCTGAAAAGGCGGTGGCTGGAATGTCGATGACCCACGAGTAGCCCATGGAGTTGAGGAATGCACACATGACAGACCACCAGCGAGAGAAGGTAGCCTTGTTGCCGTCAAAGACGAACAACTGGTGGTTATGAGGAGCAGAGGTGGATGTGTCAGAGGACATAGTTGATATAAATCTAAGAACACAAAGTGTCAGTTCATAGAACTGACATGGGTTCCTCATACCAAGTGCAACTGCAACAGCGTTGAACAGCATTAAGCGTTCAAACATGCAAGGTGCACAGCGCATGTGACAATCATGTGAAGGTAAAATTTCAACAATGATTCCCACGTGCTAAAAGCACAGTGGGGGTCTAGCTCACTGTCAGGTGCAATGGTCGCAGCCTTGCAGCACGGTACCATGCAGCGCTGACGGGGCTCATAACCTGTTTGCGCTGGTATGCATCAGTGAGAGGAATGCCTGACTCACCAGGTAGAGCTTGACTATTTATAGCGCTGGTGACGGTATGAGGACAAGAGTCTATTCAAACTCAGATGGCTGAGTTCTAATCTATATACTACATAGCCTTTATTACATAAGCTACTGTA
The DNA here is from genome assembly GCA_038094355.1 of Afroboletus lepidellus. Classification (NCBI taxonomy): domain Eukaryota; kingdom Fungi; phylum Basidiomycota; class Agaricomycetes; order Boletales; family Boletaceae; genus Afroboletus; species Afroboletus lepidellus. Next base: position 624 of record JBBPUA010000617.1, on the reverse strand, counting down.
TATGGTACATTAGGTATGCGATACATAGTATGCACTACCATTGAGTGCTAGTATTACACCGCACATTCAACATACTGGGTCAACAATTCATGAATGGACAACTCCAGACACCAATCCCTCTTCATGCATTGCTTTGCCGCAACACAGAGAGTTCATCGCATACTCTGCAAAACACACCATCACATTTTGGGACACATCGACATACACACAACTTAGTTGCATCCAATGTGCTCGAGACATATGCTCAATCGCAATTTCACCTGATGGTCGGTTTATTGCAATCAGCCAATCTGGTGGAAACATTAGCATTAAATCTTTATCTGGCATCACTGTATGTTCCATTTCTTTCTGGATTATGAGTAGGGCTGAGCACGGGTATACCCCCAGGTATCCGGACCAATACCCACACCCGTACCCATCAAAATACCCACACCCATATGGTGGGTATGGGTTCAACCGTGGGTTGGCGGAATCGTACCCACGGGTATACCCACTTCGGGTATACCCATGGGTGTCCTATTGCTAGTCACTGCAGATACTTGTAGATACATGCTAAATATGAATCTTGTCCCACTCATCCTCCAACCCTGGCTCTTCCTTCAGCTCAGGAAGATCCGACAGCAC
>JBBPUA010000615.1:0-14508 GCA_038094355.1 Afroboletus lepidellus | reverse complement strand
AGACAGCCATGTTAGCCGTTACACCATATCCGACTTGTACGTATTCAGTGTCTATACCTCTTAGCAAAGTCTACACCCCTTACTTGGCCAGCAAGGTCTGGCCAAGAACGAATATCTTGTCCTGTTTTTCGACTTATATGGACTCCTCTAAGTTCACTGCAGTCTCCTAGACCCTTACGAAGTGGGAAGACAGCCGTTCCCACAAAACAGTAAGGAGTTCCACCCAAAGAGCCTCTCCAACTCTGTGGAATTTTACAACAGCCAAGCCCACCCGCATACGAGGGACATCCGTAAACTCGCTCTCAGAAACGTTTCAGGTATTCCAAGAGGCGCTGCCACCGAACGACATGCTCGCAAGTGCACTTCCAGAGGCACGCATCAAGTTGCCGTCATTATCCGAGAGTCAGGAGTGAATTCAAAGCAACCCTGACGTCGTGGAATGCGCCGTCTGCAATCAGCGTTACGAACATCATATCCCCGAGTAGGTACCCTCAGATACTTCTCGCTGGCACCTATCCATCCACTAGTCGTGCTTCGCAAATTGAAGGTGCAGATTGAGGGTAAAACCTGTGTCATATCTTGAGCGTTGCGACTCAGACTTCCTCGCGGGTGAAGTCGACTTCTCTGGTGATCAAAATCGTGAGTGCCCTTCTTGTTGTCGCTTCGTGCGTTCACGGGATCACGTTTCATGTCATTTCTGCTCTTGAAGTATCCAAGGATCGTTTGGCCGATGCTAGTGATTCTTAGCCGCATTCACAGTTCTGTATTCGAGCCCCTCCAAGCGGTGGACAGTCATGCTCCTGACATGAGCGAATACCAAAACGTCGTCGCTGTCATTTATTCCTCGGGAATAGGCAAGTCGCGTGGTGTAGCAGAGGCTGCTCACGATCGTTTTGCTTCCTTGTTCAGCATCGGATCCAATGGTACGCATCCCGGGCTATTAGAACTAGTAGGCTAGCTCATAGTACGTGCAGCGTATCTCTCTGCCGGACGTCGCCGTCGCAGACTACTTTTTTGAGCTACCAGATAGCACACAACTAAACTATCTGACTTTCCTTTACTCCCTCTGCGTGTGCGACGAAATGGCTCACCAGTTACCCCAACGATGGTGCGAGTAAAACTAAGCTGGATCCAAAGCGAATGGGACAGGTCACCGAAGAAGCCAAGGTATAAGTTCTGCCTCTTGCTTTGAACTGCTCGCGGAGCCCACTCGCAGAACTTGAAGATCACTTATGGATGCTAGCACAGGACAAGGCGTCGCGAGGGTCCACGAACGGCGAGGTCGCGTTCCACAGACCCATCTCGGACCTCGTCTTTCTCCGTTACCAAGATCACTGGGAAACGCTCCGCGATGCGAAGCCCATCGGGGACGCCAACGGGATGAGGCCTTTGCCTCCGCCCACATCCTTTATTTTTCACACGTGGTCGACGAGAGTATCGACCTCCACCGACTCCTCTATCGAGACGTCGCGCTCGACTGTCGGGGTCCACGTTCTGATCCCGGTCCTCTTTGGATTCCCCGACACGACGCCAATTGCCAAGACCAATTTGTCCCGTTGTCGCAGGCGAGGCGCTACCGCGCCGCTGGCGACGACGCACCAGGGTGTTCGAGCCGAGCTTGCCTATGCTCACCATCGTGCACAAGATGGAGAGCCCGACTCGAGAGCTCTCCCACGCAGGGCATGCGCACCACTATCGTATCGTTTCCCGTGGATGTACGCCGAAGACGTTTGGCATTATTCCGAGCGCGAAGGATGAGAAGGCGCTCGGTTCTAAACATACTTTCCTCGGCGTGATATGAAGGAATCCTTGTCTCTGTTCCGCACGATGCAGCCTTGCCTTGGGCTCTCGGAACCAGATGGTTTGGCGAGGATGTGGCCGATGGACTAGCCGTGTAAGACTGCAAGATTATCGTGCTCAAGTAGATGTGTATTACTAGAGTTGTACCGTGAAATATCGTAACTCACGTGGGGCCAAGGACCTCTGGTGCAAATACATATCATACATTCATCCAACACGCAATTACACATCATACCTCGACAAGTACATGTTGAGATGTATACATCTCGAACCATGATACAAGACAAAAAGCAAAGCAAAGAAAAACAACCCCACTGTTACATCACGTATGCACGGTGCGCGTGAAGAGGAATGCACACCAACGTTCAAGCATATGAATCACTTTGACAATTTTGACCAGCCGTTGGTTCAAGAAAACGCCAACGCAGACCACGTAGCAGCAGCACCAATTGCCATCGCTGCCGCTGTGTGCGCGACGCTGTACATGGCTGTCCGGGCGCGCTTTTTGGGCCGAGCAGGCGCAGGCGCAGGATGATCGAAAACGGGCACCTCGGTTGGAACGGAAATAACGGGGACTTGAGGCGAGGGAACTTGGGGAACGGGCACCTCTGACAAGGGGGGGTCCACCACAACAGGTGGACTGCAAGCAACAGGTACAGCGACCTCGAGTGTCTCTTCTGCCTCGTCATCCACACGCTTCCGCTTCAAGGACCTTATAGACTAGGATGCACGGCGTCAGAAAGAGATCAGCTTTGTGAGACAAGGACCAACTTCGGCTTCGGAAACCACCTGCTTCAATGTATCTAGAGCCTCAGCGCGGGCGCTTTGCATTACCTCCATCTTGGCCTCTATTCGCTTCTCCACCTCCTCGCGCAGTGTTTTCATTTCTACAAGACACGTCAGACCTTGCCAAGGACGAACGGGTGCGGTATACCGGAAACAAGACCGTTCAAGGCATCTGCGCATGCCCTAACGTCATCCATAGGGGTCTCAACTGGCCTGGCCTCGGTAACGTCCATCCTCGCACGAAGGGTGGTCACCTGGTTTTGCAGCCCAGCCATCTGGCCTTGTAAGATGGACAGGGCGGCAATGTTGCGTTCTGCTCCAGTGATACGGCAAAGTAAGCGCTCCGAGTCTGGCTGGAGCATCTCAACATGAGTCTGAAGATCGACCACGTCCTCTTCGGTCACGGTCTGGCGCGACTTGAGATCGTCCAGGGTCACTTGCAAAGCGGTCATGCGGTCCTAGAACGGCCAGTCAGATACGAGCGGATAAAAAGGATGGACGACGTGCCTCGACGCTCTTCAACGATCCTTTGATTTCAGCGTTGACGCGCTGTGCCACAACCCTATCAAGAGGGTGACAGGGGGGTGCGTGAAATGGCACAGGGAGGGGTAAAGGAGGCGGGACGGGCGGGAATCCCATGAATGGTACCGGACGCGGATGAGGATCCAAGTTTCGTATCATCTCTACGAAAAGGGATGTCTGTCTACTCGGATCCGGCGACGGGTGAGCGGGGATAGGGTCCGGCTCACGGTCCGGCTCGGGCACTAGCGGCACCTCCGAGTGCGCTGCTTCGACTTCGAGCGACGAGTGGGGGGAGTCCGGCCTAGAGGCAGGCCAAGCACCGATGACAGCAGGTTCTAGGTGGTGTACCCTGGACGGTGGCGACATAATCAAATCAATCGGTGAGGGAGAGCGCGACTTTGGGAGAGTTTCGGGGGCAGCGATGGGGGATGGATTTATGACGACATCAACAGAGGGAGGTGAATCTGCAACGTCAACCAAGGGCTCGTCCGGTAAGTCTGAGATGGCGGGCGAATGTAAGACGGTGTTGTGGCACATCTCACGGATGAGATTGCGGAAGGTTGGGATCTTGACCGACAGCGTCCCCTGACTGTCCCGAAGGAGAGCAGGCACACACGCGGGTTCGTCGTCCGCGTCCACATCTACGTCCGATTCTTGCTCTGATGGCGAGGAGAAGGCGTCAGAAGACACAGAGAGGCAGGACGATGATTGCGGGGAATCAGATTCCATGATGGAGGCAGAGATGAGCCCGTAGCGGCCAGTCGAGCTGAGCTTGCGTGGCCTCACTGGACTCTGCGCAGGGTCAGAAGGCGAGAAGCCAGTCAAGAGCTCCACGCGGACTGTGACAGGGGAGACGTGATATGAACCGGCGCCAACCACCTTGCCAAACGTCAGCACATCGCCGTCAGCAAGCAAGGTTTCCGTTTCTGGCTGGAGCATCTTGGACACCGTCTCGCCACGCCGTGTGAGATGCGTGCCGTGGCGTGAGTGGAGGTCGACGATGTAGACCTGTACCAGGTAAGGCGATTAGCGCCGGGCAACGAGAGAGGAGAAAGGTAGTTACCTGACCGCTGTCTGAGAGGACGAGCTTTGCATGCTTTGCGCTGACGACCTGGCATGAAAAGACGGCATTGTGATCGTCGTTTTCTCGGCGCATCGACCTCACATCGGAACCCGATTTGCGACCGATGTTGACAGAGCTTGAGCGGGCGCGGTGAAAGGTGAGATGGTGAGCAGGCCTGTCGCCGCACTTGTCGACGTGGAGGGTTATCCCTATGGATGAGGGGTGAGTATGGCTGAGGGGCGCAGAGGAGGACACGACATGCCGGTGACGAGGAGCTGGACGTCGTCGTCGGGGGCTTGTTTTGTGCCAAGGTACTCAACGTCGTCGTCCATTTTGCGAGTGGTGGAAAGAGGGAGAGTGGCTGGATGCTGTGACACTGCTCCCTTTATCACCTGCCGAGTGACTCCCATTCCAGGCAACCGCGTGATACGTCTACATACATGCATCGACTCTACGAACTATAGTCTCCAAACCACGGATGGACCAGCGCGCGTTTCGCTGCGGGTCCTCGTTCAGCGCCACCCGGGCCTGCAGCGAAACACCACTCACCAGAGATCCGCTTTGCCGTGTCGTAGGTCAACGTCCGCTGCGACATATGAACACAAGGGCAACGACGATCCAACGACCACCCACCGAGAGCAAGTCGACCCCCATATCGTCCAGGTTGGGCACGATGTTGCGCAAGTCTTGTTTGGTCCACTGCGGAAACGTCTCCTTGTAGTCGGGCAATTGGCTGACCCCAGGCCAGATTTGCTCGTTGGGCGTCCCCATGATTCTGGCGTCCCATCTCAGCGCAGCGTCGACACACGAGCGCAAGACGCACCTGAAGATCTTGAAGATCTGGTCAATCTCAGAGTCCCCAGGAAAGAGTGGGTTCCCTCTCATGACCATTTCCGCGAATATGCACCCTACGGACCACATGTCTATTGCAGTGGAATAATGCCTGGACCCGAGCAATACTTCAGGGGCTCGGTACCAGAGCGTGACGACCTGACCCGTACGGTGAGCGATCCGAAACGTACGTACACCGACGCCTCACCTCATGGGTATATGTCCGCAAGGGGATACCAAACGCCCTGGCCAACCCAAAGTCGGCAAGCTTGAGGTTGTTGCGCTTGTCGATGAGCAGGTTTTGCGGTTTGAGGTCGCGATGGAGGATTCTGTGCGAATGGCAGTAGAGGAGCCCGGAACTGAGCTGATGGGTGAATTTCTGGCGTAGGGTGAGCATGGCGATGACGTGTCACGTGATCCGGCGCGTAAGTCCCCCTGTCGTCACGATGGATGGTGATATCGATCCAGGGCGCAATGAACACGCGGAATGCAGCAACCATCAAGCGCAGCACCGGACAGACATGGAAATGACAACGCCCCAGCACCCACCTTGCAAATGTCAATCGACATCGGCGTTCCGTTCGTGTTGGCGTGTTCCATGTAGCGCTTCAGGTCGACGTCCAGAAACTCGAACACGAGATAGAGCTTCTGGTCCGCATGTACAATGTCCAGCAGCCTGGCGCGCGCTGAGTACCCTCGTAGGCGCTGTGGCGGACGACACACCTGACGATGTTGTCGTCCTTGAGCTCCTTGAGCAGACTGATCTCGCGGATGGCGGTACTTGGGACCCCTTCGTCCTCTGCTTCCAGTCGAATCTTTTTGAGCGCCACGATCTGGTTGGTGGTCACGTCCCTCGCCTTGTACACGACGCCGTACGTTCCTAAGCGGGCGGCGCATCAGATCAGCGAGGCGACAGAGCGGCAGACGGGCGCACCTTCGCCTGCAGGGAGTTCGTGGCACACACGGGGGTCATTACCGACAGTGGAGCGCGTGTAGCGGTCGAGCGGTACGCACCGACTTTCTCGATCTTTGCGTAGCTGAAAGAGCGTGAGCAGCGTGTCGGACGATGCACGAGCCGCGTACCGATCCATATGATCCAACACGGGGCGGTGGTGATGCGGGGCGGTGGTGGACGTTAAGTACCAAGAGGGACCCGAGTATGAGTATGATTTGACGTAGCATCACTGCCACCGCCCAAGTCCTCCTCCCACATCCCGCGTCTCAGAAATCCAGTATCCAAAACGCCCTTCTCGTCGTCATAGAAAGCATTCCCATCTCCTACATACGTCGTTTTATTACACGTGTCATCCTTACGCTGGCCGCGGCCAGTTTATCTGTTCCTCCTGCCGCCGCATCCGCATCACATCAATGTACTCCCCCGGCCATCGTTCCTCGCCTGTCAGACAGTCAGCGTGCGACGCAACACATCCTGTCAACCTGCTCACTTTGATCGATCACGTCCACGTCGAGGTCCTCGTCCTCGTTTTCCTCCTCTGATTCCCACCGGTCATCCAACTCACCCCTGGGATTCTTGGCACGATCCACGGCGAGATCACGCATGAAGCGGCTCAGCGACGCCTCTTTGACGTCTTGCAGCGATTTCTCGCGGGCAGCGCGGGCGCGCGCAAGCTCAGGAAGGTATTCCCTAGATCCAGCAGATATATGAATCACACGGTCCGTAATGACATACGCGTAAAAAAAACGCACTTGTCGTACGTGTCCCTGGATGCTTCCACGGCATCCAAGAACGCCTCCATGCCGTCCCCCGTCATGCTGGAGACACCCACGGCCTAGCGAATCGTCACCATCCGTGATCTCCGCGACCATGTAAAAGAGCGCACCTTGAGGTGCTTGTAAAATTCGTCCAGCACCAAGCTCATGCTGTTCATCAGGCTATTCATATACGTCGGCTCGCCATCCGCATCGCGCGATCCGGGATGCGAAGCCAACGCCGCCTGAAACGCTTCGAAATCCTGCATCCATTCGATCGCAAATGCGTGCGGCGTCACGTCCGTCTTGTTGAACACCAGTACGAACGGCAGTTTGGTCTTGTACAAGATGCTGCCATCGTGAGACGAGAAACGTTGGTCGACGGGGACGACGCACCTACATGCATACAACATGTTGGACATGAACGTCGCAGGGGCGGTCGTCCGCGGGGTGTCGATGATGTACGCCACCACGGTCGGAAATGAGGATGCGACGGCGTCGGTGATGATGGCCCCTGACGCCGACCAAGTAAAGATCTCAATCTGACCCGGCGTGTCGAGAATGACGTGGCTTTAATCGACAACGTGAGCGACGCGCCTGGGACGACGCAAAAACGACGCACTCGACCGTCTCAGCCCGCTTCTCGACCAACTCGAGCACTTGATCGAACTTGGTCGTGAACAGGTTGAGTGCCGTGAGGATCCCGCCGTTGGGACCCAGGTTGTACCTTTGCCGACGTCAACGTCGCCGGTCGGATGAAAACAAGGACCCCCACTGCTTCATGACCTGCTTGTAATCCACCGTGTCCCGGATGTCGATGTTGGGTTCGAAAGGGACATGCGCCACCGCAGGATCGAGATTGAGGATGTACGGCGGCCGTGACGGGTTGGCGGCGTGCAGATGGGAATTAAGGCGCTGTACAAAGGTCGACTTGCCTGCACCCGCCATCCCAATCGTGACGATGACGCTGGGCTTTCTCGCTTGCGAACCCGACGCGGCGCTCATCGTGGTGGTCAACAAGACGACTCATTACCATAATCGGCATCCCTACGCTACAGCTTGCGAGTACACAAACAATACAATAAAACGCAATCATCACGAAAGCGAGGCAGAAAGAGCGCTGATCGAAGCCCCATACTTGGTGCGAATATCTTTCGTCAGGGAACGTAACATGGCGGACGTGATGATCGTGGGATTGGCGGGCTCTGATGGCACAGATGTCGCAGTGCTGAGTGATGGGGACGTCGGACTGCCAGGCGAGCTCGTGTCCTCGTCTGTGAGAGATCCGTCCGATAGACGCTGCTTTTTTGATCTTGGAGTGGACGTTCTGCAAAACCATCAATGGTGCGCTCGCAATGACATGGGTGTGATGCACCTGCTGGAGCTCGTCTCGGCAAAGGATGCGTGTCGTTTCGAAGGTTTGACCTTCGCGATATGACACCCTTTCATCTCCTCTTCGATGCCCGCCTTCAGCTTCTGAATCTCTCTCAATGCGTCATCCAACTGCGATCGGGAAACAATACGCGTGGCCTCTGGATGGACGTCTGCAACGTGTGCTGCGATAGAGCGTCCGAGGGAAAACAGTTGAGACAGAAAGGTCATAGTAGGGAAATCTAGAGGCCATGAGTGTCTTGCGCTGGGCTAGCCACGTGGAGGCTCACCTCGACCAAGGCTCTGATGCCCTTGAATGTCACCTATCAAAGTCACAGTGAACTCAGTCTTTGGAAGTGTTTGCAACCACTCCAGGACCACCTCATAGGTCACGCTACGTGATCTCAGCGCCACAACATGCACAGAATCGACGGCGACTTACTCAGAGTCCATACCCTTGACCAATTGCAACTCGGCAACGCTACTGGGACCACAATCCTCCCGCAACAGTCCGGTTACAGAATCAATGATCTGGATCCAACCACGTATGCAACCTTGTAGTAGTTTTCCGTATAGGTCCCAATTGACTACGGATGAACGTGGTCAACACACGAACTCCGATCCTATGCGTGGAAAATGCTCACACTCTCCGTATACGTTACAGTTACCGAGCCACCTCGTCGTATCCTCCCAATCATGCTCCCAGAGCTTGAAGAGGTCTGAGAATGGTAATGTGTAAATAGCCACACTACCGGGTCACTCGCCCTGACCTACCATTCAGAGAAGCACGTTTCACGAGTCGACCTTCGAGATCGAACGGGACAGTGTGTAGCAGTGCCTCCAATTTGGACTCCATATCTAACACAGCCGTAGAAATCAGAAGTTCGTGTGCGGACGTCAACATCCCCCCTTCTACCAAGGACTCGACCTAGAAGCGGATTAAACATGGAAATGAAATGATTAGATCACAAACCATGTCGTCAAAGTCCTTGGACGATCCTGGATCTCGTTCGGACCACGCGATGCATAGCAACGAGGGGATGTAATGTCGGTCCGCTGGGAAAGCCTCGACGATCTCGCGCAAGCGAGTGCAATCTTCTAAAACGCGATATTTCCTGCGACGCAGACTCAGAACGCAAACAATTACGAAGAAATTTATCCGACCTTCCCAAAAGATCCGTAACACCCGTCAAAGGCGTACGCTCGAACATGATAATACCGGGATACGAACGCGCCAACTCGACGTGGGTTTTGGAGATGGGTATATAAAACACGTTTTCGTTTTTCCACTCTCCCGATTCCGGGACGTCAAACTTTTGTTCCAGCCAAATGGCCGTTCCATCGCTCTCCTGATTGAGCGACAACCACGCAGACCAGTCATCAGGCAGCGGAGTGCTCGACGACTCCAAGTAATCTTTGAGTACACCAAGGAATGACCCACGCGCCCATCGACGCGCGTGTTCCTCGTGGTTCTGAACAAACCCAATCAGTCAACCACCGACGACAACTCAACTTAAGCTCACCTTTTCAAACCGTCTCGCGAGTTCCTCGTCGTTCGCTGGGGGCCGGTATTCCGCGGATAGACGCTCGCGTAGGCGCTTCTTCAATGATATTTGTGTCTCGGACGGTATTTCGCGACGCACGCGACCGTTCGGCGGCGGAGGACCGGTGCTACGCGAGAGACGCTCCGCCTGCGCCTTCTCCCTGTAACGCGTGCTTCGTCGACACGCTTCGATCCACTTGACTTGATCATCCACTCGCTGTCGCCACTCGGTGAACGCCTGCTTCACCAGCCAACTACGACGTGCAAAGTGTATTGCCGTTGCGTACATGATGGCATGACCGGGCTTCTCCACGGGAGGCGGGCCGGCAGAGAAGGACGTAGTTGCCTTGTCGACTGGAGGATCTGTTTTGGCCCCCGTGTCCGTATCCCTGACTATCGGCTTAAGCGGAGACTGGACCGATTCTTGTCGAAAGAGAGAAGGTATCGAGGGTCTTGCAAAAGGTGAGTGAAGAACAATTGGACTCAACGATCCGGCTGCGGCCGGAAGGGCAGACGTTTGTAAATTCTTCAAGCTAGACTTTCGTGACTGAAGGAACGGCGAAGGAATGAACATGGTTGCAGTGGGCGTCGAGGGTAATGAAATCGGTTGTCGTCGATTAAGCGCTGGAGGTTGCGAAGGTGGTATCTGATTCGCACCATCCCTTAGAGGGGTGGTGTCCATGGAAGGAGGAGAAGACACAAGGGGTGTTCCAGACACAGACGTATTGGAAATGGGCTGATCCTGAGTCGCTTGCTGGGGGATGGGCAACGATGAATCCCCCGAAAAAGGCGAAGGGATAGTGGGCCTCCGGTCCTGAGAGGAAGAATGGACACTTGGGACGCTAGCTACGGGCAGCATGGACGTGACAGCAGGGGGGTTGGGGATAAACTTTGGAGCCAAAGGATTGAGTGATCTCGTAGGTGATATATCCATACCAAATGGAGCGCCACAAGCGAATCCATTAATTTGGGTAGGTTTAGGGGCAGTGGATGCGGGGGCTTGTGATGACAACTCTGCCTGGGGCACGAATGCTGTCGATTGGGTCCCAGTCGAGAAAGATGATGGAGATGGAGATAAAGCCATAGGAAAACCAGTAGTAGGGGTGATTTCTGGTGGACGGGTTTGAATGAAGAGTAAATCTCGCCTTATCATGAACATACCTGTAACTTTGTGCGGAGGTGATCCAGAACCTAGCTGTGCATTATCATTGTTTGTCGGTCCAGGAATTGGGGGGGCAATGGGCCCCACATTTGTGAATGTGCTTTGTATACCAAAGGAGGCCGTACCAAATGCGTTCGGAGTCGTCTTAAGACTCGAGAAAGCCGACTGTGCAGGTTGTCCGAAGGGTTGTGGATGTTCATCAGACTTGAAGAAGGCGGACTGAGTCGGTTTGGGACCGAAGGTATCAGCTAACCACTGGGAACCATTCGGCTGTGACGGTTTGAGAGGTTCGTGAGGAATATGGGTGGATGGTTCAGCTTCAACTTCCGTTTTATCCACTGCAGAGACATCGACATCCGTGTCTTGCTCCTGAGAACCCATCCCAATGTAACCGTCGACAATGTCGGGGAAAGACAGATTGCCTCGTATCGACTCAATATCCTCGATAGTGTCCTTGCCGAAATGTCGTTCAAGAATGCATGCGACCAGGTAGGTCATGACGATGTTGCCTTCGCGGCGAAGAACTCCAGCCAGTTCGGCAAATATGTTCATAGCCTCGGCGTCGACAGCAAGAGGTGAGGTTTTGGTGATAGGTGCACTCTTGGCCTGAACACGAGCACGAAATTTTGTAGTCAACTCGAATACGGGATGCTTGAGTAAGGCAGGTGGTATGTCATCATGACGCTCTCTTTGATCGCGAATATGAATGAGACGATGGTAGACGCGCATTTCTAGCTCGGTCGGTGACTGATAGTGACCACGTTGATCTAGGTAGAACTCCTTTAAGCTCTGTAGAGCTACATGGTCACAGTCATAAAGGATATCCATTTGACCAGAATACACTTACTATTCATAAGTTGCTGTTCCTCCATGGCGATAGAGAACCCCCGGCGGTCGCGTTCAATGTGAAGGGCCAGGATATGGAATCGGGCACATCTGGCGTGACACTCGATTGCAACAGGACCCATCTCATGTTGCATGGTGAAGTCGTTTCGTACGGCTCTTGAGCGGTCCCGGATGAAATTAAATGTTTCCGAAAATCCACCGCTTGGTAATAGATCATGAAAAAGGTAGTCAAGAGTATGCTGAAGGGACGTAAGAATCGCGCGCAACACAGGTATCGAGGTGACGACGCACCCTGAGAACATCTGGAGGTCGAAGATCAGACGGCAGGGTCTTATCTCCAGCTGCACGTTCATATGCCTTGACAGCTCGAGCGTGGTCCACCCGCTTTGTACCAGGGATCTGCGAAAAGGATGAGTAAAAACTCGAGCGAGTATATGAATCCCCACAGTTTCCCATTCGAATAGGTTATTCTCGCGTTCACGTCGGTATCGTTCAAAGGGGGGACACATGTCCATGCAAGTGCCAACCATGGTAATCGCGTCTTCTAGACGTTTGGGTTTGAGTGGATCGTCCATCTTCCCTTCTGCAATAGCCACTCTACGTTCGACTTCACGTGCCTTGACTAGCTAGAGACTGAGAGCATGGAGAGCGTAGCGATTGAAAAACATGTTTGCGACGCACCTCTTGCCAAAAATTTTCGCGTTCCCCAGGTGTCTCAGGCTCGTCCGTGTCTGACTCCTCGACTGGGTGGTCCTCTTCCATCTCGCTGTGCTCACCCTCGCTTGCCGTGGCACCTCCGTCGAGTGCGCCATTTCGACGAAAAGTGACCGAGGTGTTGCCGAACCTGCCACGGCCACCACGAGGTCGCCCCCTCACGCCTGCCCTGTGTCCGCGGCGCTCGCTGTCGCTCCTGGCATGAAAGGCGGTTGCGCTGCTTCGTGCGGCGAGACCATCCGCAACCCATCGTTGATTGACATGGTGGCCGCGTCTTGCAGAGGTACCGCTTTCGAGGTGTCCGTTTGTGTGGATTGTTCTGTGGGAGCGCTGCTGTGGTCCTGGCTCCATTGTCACCATACACAACGGTGGCGACGCTGTATGGCCCGACTTGGTACAAACAACAGCAAACACTTCTCATTCCGAAGTCCGATCCGTGCCCTTGGTCATTGAGAAGCAGGAAAATACCACGACACCGATCCGTCAGCACTTGATGTGTACCAATCCCCGGTCCAGCCTGTGAGGCTCAAGTGGTCCGCCTGAATCTATTCCTGTTCCAACGACGCCGGCAAGCTGCAGAGGTGAAACTTCGTCATCATCATCATGGACTTTGTATGTCTCCTCCCGAGATATGCCGGGCGCTGACGTATGCGCGCAGTCGTCCATAGTTGCTTCAGCTGGCGCGTAATCACAGCCTCGAAGGTGGAAGTTTGATCTCCAAGCATCACCCGATCTCGCCGCCAGGTCAACTGTCCGAGGGACTTGTTGATGAGGTAACCGCTCTCACTCGGCAAAGATCTTCCATTTGTAAGCCGAGGTACATATCCCGGGAATCGGCCTATAGACAGTCACCTGCATAGCTTGCGCTGACGATCGCCCAATCTTCATCACACACTGAAACCTTGCCGATATGATTCGCAGGTTGATCACTAAAGTTGCGGACCGTGAGTGCGTCATTCTCGGCCAGATGAGTAACGGTATTCTTCCTCTGGGCCTAGATGTTTGTAACTGGCGAAGCTTCGGTCACTCTAGACGACAGTACATATAAACGTGGTGGCCGTCGAGGAACATCCCTCAAGCTAACGACGACAACTTACATCCATTGCATTATGGTTCCTATCGGAAGGCTCCTACTCTCCGCATTTGCCTCCGTGGTCACCTTCGGATTCTGCAAGTTCTTCTACTTCGTGTATCAGCAATGGACGGCTCCCATACGTCACTTGCGTGGTCCCAAGGCAACAAGTTTGGTTTATGGTAATATGCAAGACATTTGGAATGCCGTATGCCATCGTCTTGTTGCGAATTTATTCGAATTGCTCATCGTTGTTGTTCCCTTCTAGGACAACTCCGTGCTCCACGAAGAATGGGTGAAGCAGTATGGGAGTACGCTGACATACAGGGGGTTATTCTATGTACGATGCGCCCATCAGATCTCATTCACACATATCGCTCAACACACTGGTCTTTCTAGAGAAATAGGCTATTCACTATGGACACACGTGCCCTCAGCCATATCTTCAATCATTCCAGCGACTACCAAAAACCCTCCCAAGTCAGGTACGACTTGTCCAAGATCTTTGGGAAAGGCGAGTCGTCTCTTGTATCATCCATTTCCATACGTTAATTGGAAATTGTAGGAGTTCTTTTTGCAGAAGGTGCAGAGCATCGCCAGCAGGTTCGTAGTTATCATCATCTTCGTTTCTTGACGCTCACAAATACGTGATTACGCAGAGACGTGTCATGGTGATTCGAATTTGCTTGTCTACACTTTTTTCATCATTGAACTGGGGTCTAGAACCCTGCCTTCGGACCAGCACAAATTCGGGGACTGACAGATATCATCCATGCAAAGGCCATCCAGGTATGAGACGCCATTATTCTTCATACCACCATCACTCACCGTACCAACGTAGCTCCGTGATGTCCTGTCCTCCGAGATCGCCAACGATCCTGTTGGACCCACCTCGGGCGCTCGCCTCGATATTTTGGGGTGGCTAAATAAAACGACGCTGGATGTCATCGGTCTCGCGGGTGAATAATAGACGCCTGTTCCTCCATCAACGACTGATTAGCTCACGTTGATTAGGTTTCAATTATAATTTCAACTCGCTCAACGCAAACGAGAAACCAAACGAACTGTATGAGGCTTACGCGACCATG